>JACEIK010011392.1:0-37170 GCA_018107945.1 Datura stramonium | reverse complement strand
AGGATTCAACTGGAGCAGGGCCCCAAAGATCATAGTGAATTCTCAACAAAGGTTCTTTCTCAATTTTATTTCTCAAACAAAAAGGTAGTTTACAACCTTTTCCCAACTGACAACTAGAACAAGCAGTAGGCACTTTATTCCAACAACTAACATCAATGTTCCTATTTGTGCTAAGAATTTTTAAGGAGTTCAAACTAGGATGTCCGAAACTAGCATGCCATATATTGTCTGAGTTCTTCCATACTTGTGTTGCAGTCAAGGCATAGAGGTTGTTATCTTCCAATGCATAGATTCCCTCTTTTCTATATCCCTTGGCCAGTAGTTCCCTTGTCTTCTTGTCCTTAACAGCAAAATTAGATTCATCAAATTCAAGAGTGCATGAGTTATCCTTAGCAATCTTACTAACTGAAAGAAGATTCTTAGTAATCTTAGGTACTACAAGAAGTTCCTGCAGTTTCAAACCTGATCTAGTTGTATTTCGAACATGTGTGCTGTCTAATTGAAAACCATTTCCAATAATGATTTTATCAGATCCATTATATGGTTTGAGGACAGATAGGTTACCTAGATTATTTGTCATGTGACTGCTGGCTCCTGAGTCCATGTACATACTGTCATCTCCAGTAGTTGAATTTTTAAGATGTATACCAGCTAGTTCTTGTGGTAGTTCATCTGCAGATTGATACTAATAGTCCCACCCGTAGAAGCACTTAAGAGCGGTGTGATTACTTCTACCACAAATTTTACATGTCTCACCTGTAGAACCTTGCACGTTTCCCTTGTTCTGACTTCCACCTTGAGTACTTTGATTTCTCTGATTGTTGTGTCCTTGTCCAGCAGGCCTAAAACCTCTTCCCATGGAGTTTAATTTGTTAGGACCTCTGCCTCTTTGAGAATGGTTTCCTCTTCCTCTACCACTTTGAACAGAGAATGCCATATCATAGTTTTGTTGAGGCACTTCTTCCTCATCTTCTCTCATGTCAAAACCCCTTAGTGCATTGACAAACTGATTTAGAGTTAGATTGGGTGCCTTACCTAACATGACAGTTTTGAATGTCTTGTACTTGAGACCCAAGCCTCTAGCAAAGTTAATCACTTTGCTATCTTCATCAACAGGCTTGTGTATGGCTGTAAGTCCATCAAAAATGCCTTTGAATTCTTTGATGTACCATCAATATTCTTGTTTCCCAACTTAACATTTTGTATTTGTTGTTTAAGTTGAAATTCCTTGTCCTTGGTTGCTTGAAGATAGGCTTCTTCTAGGCATTCTTTCTGTGCATTCCCACACATCTCCTAGCATTGGTAAACCCTACTATTAAGTACATGTTTTCTTCGATGTACCTATAGAACATCTCTCCTCCCAATCTTCCTTACTTCCATTGCTCCCAAGCAACCTTTTCGTGAGAGTCTTTCATTATCTTTCTCCAAACCTTTTGATGGTGGAGCTCGTTCCACTCTTTGAGGAGATATGTTAACTTCATCACCCGGATGTTTGGCAACATCCTGTTCTCCGTATCGATAATTTCTAGGTTTAAGTTTTATGGATCACGAGGTGATGAGCCGGTGCAATGATGAGGTAAGGGGCCATTTTTGTTTGGATAGAAACAGCTTTTCTAGATTTCAATACTTAAGAAACGATAAGAGTTCTCAATGCTCGATACCATGAAGAATTCTCAAATTGATTAGAGAGAATTGATGTGTAATCGCATGCCTAATGACTCCTATATATAGGAGAAGAATTAAGTAGAAGAAGTAGGATAACTACAAGAGTCCTATTCTAGTTAAACAAGAAGAACTAAACACTTTGTCTCATACAATGACTTAAATAACTTTTTCTTTAAGCTCTATATTGGATTCTTGATCTTTTATCTTCAATGTAAGAAATAGCACTCACTCTCTATGTGCGAGTAAATGAATCAACATATGGTCACCGTGAGAATAAATATAAGATATTTTATTATGTGTCTTAATAAAAACATAGCTATTGTAACAAAAAAAATTACAAGTGTAATAGTTCAAAAACATAAGTTTGACAAACGAATAGAAAAAAGAAAAAGTGAAACTATTAATAGCTCCAACTTTCAAAAAGTAGGTTCCATATAACTAGTGAATACAAAAGAATTCTTCATTATGATGAAGAAGTAAAATATATTTTGAAACACAAATTAATGAAAAAGAAAACAAAGTAAGAAATTACGTAATTGATGAAATTAAATGTAGAATAAATATAAATTCTTTTAGTTTTTAAAAATTAACGAAAAAATTAAATCAAACTTGACTCGTTTAATGCAAAACAAAGAAATGCAGTACATATAAGTAACAAAGCCGATGAGTTATCTATGATTTAAAAACTAAACTAAAAAAACAAAGTCTCATCCGATGAAAAAAATAAGAAAAATCAAATCATATCTCAAAATTGGTAAATTATCTACGTATTTTATTTCTCTCGCTCCCACTTATATGCACAATTGAAATTTCTAGAATTAATTAATTTTTTATTTTTTTTATTTTTTTTATTTTTTTTATTTTTTTTATTTTTTTTATTTTTTTTATTTTTTTTATTTTTTTTATTTTTTTTATTTTTTTTATTTTTTTTATGTTTTAAATTAAGAAATTCAAACCTCAAATTTTCAATCGCATAAATTAAAACAAAGTACTTTGTTGAAAAGGAAAATCAAATCACCCAAAGAATCTCATTAGAGCACCAAAGAACAAGATAGTCATACTCAAGAACTACATTGTCATTGAGGTGAAAGAAGAAAAAGTGAAAACCTCACTTTATCTTTCTCTTAGTTTTAAAAATTGGCTAAGAAGAATATGTTTTTTCTTTTTTTTTGTTTCCAAAGAAAATATATAAGGAATTTTTTTGACATCACATTACCGTGTCTATAGGCCGTAGTAGACAAAAAGCAAAAGAAGATAAAAAGTAGTGAAAATTCAACAATCATAAATTCCTTCTCTAGAAAGTAGAAAATGAATCGTTGAAATAAGCAAATGCAATCCAGCTTTGGAGAAAACAAATCCAAAAAAAATAAATTGGGTCAAAAACCATTACTTGACTATAAACATCTTGATCACGTAAGGCGCTTACATTCCAATTCTTTAGCTTGAAGGGATACAAACCGAATCACACTATTTACATCCCGACCGCTAATTTTTTTAAAAGCTTGTTATGAATTCAGTACTCATGAAATCACACATGTATAACCCGTACGTAGAATACCAATATTATCCATAGTCTATCGAGACATTATCAATGGTCTCCTAATGATACTCGTGTGATTCACAAAATAAGTTGGACTTGAGACGTTCATGCCGGACCCGGGCTTCTTGACCATCGACACTAAAAAAGATAAAAAGTTTACTTTTAAACCAAACCGTTCTAAGTCACTAAAACACAAAAGATAGTTAGATACTAATAAATCGAAGGACACACCTTTTGAAAATATTTCATTTGGGCTCTTATCCTCAAAAAATTATATCATATAACTATAATTAAATAGAGGAAAAGAGTCAAAATTTGAGATAAAAGATAAGTATGAATACCGGGAGTATTAGAGAGTGCCATTACCGGATATATGTTGTTCCATCGTTGACAAACAATAATTTTCACGATCCTTTCACATTTTCTACCATACTTGAAGTTCTAGACCTTGGATTGAAACTATTTTTGGTGCAATTCCCTTGATTTCGAAAGGGATTAAGTTTCTAAAAAATAATTTTGCAATTCTCCACTAATCTATCTTTGATTTCAAGCCTTAATCAAGGCTTGGGGATCTCGTAATGGGGAGGTTTAACCCTAAGATTCTAGAATGAGATTTTGATTATTTGGGTTAATTCAAATCCTCTTTTCACCAACTTTTTAGATACGATATCCAACTTTATGGGTAAAAAGTTTAAAAGAATATTTTCAATTTGACCTTAGAGGCTTAGGGTGGCTTTTGACTCGATTTTTTATTTGGAATTTTATATTGCAATATGTAACGATAGATTTGGATTCTCATAGAACATGATTTTGATAGATATGGAGACTTTGAGGAGAGACGCAAAGGGAAAAATGATTGTGTAAGAGTTCGTGATGTGTTTCCGCCACCAAGTTAGGTTATGGCTTATTCTTTCTAGGCCGAGTTTGAGTGTGTTAACTTATTGTCTAAAGCATGCTATGGGTCGGGCTTAATTGATGAGGTTGAAATTTTGGATAAATGACTCATTATTGTGAAATCGTACCAGGACTTGGGAAGCTAATATATGCTATATGACTTGGAAATGCTTATATGTCGAGGCTTACTCTATTTTCATTATACCACTCGTGATGATATATTGGCCTACAAACACTGTTGTAAGCTACCTGTTTATTTAGGAAATAATTAGCCTATGAGCATCTTTGTAAAGAAATATTCTTATTTAAGAGATATATGGGCCTACAAAGACCGTTATGAAAGCAATCTACTTATTTGAGAAATTCATCGTCTATACGATCAAGTAAAATCAATCAACTTATTTGAGAGATATTTTGGCCCATGAGTGTTGTGTTGAAAGCAATCCACTTAGTTGATGTATTGTGGCTTAAGGACACCGTCTGAAAAGTAAAAGTTTTATTTGAGAAGGCTTGGGCCTATGGTTATCATGGTTAAAAAGTCATTCTTATGTACTTATTGAATTTGAATTTTTTTTTAAATTATTGTGATCATGTATACATATCATTTTCATGAATCATAGGCTTGCTACTCGAGACAAAAAGTTAAAAATAATATATTAAAACTGAGGCCATATGACTTATTTATTATTGATGATGACAAGTATAAATCAAGCGGCCTATAGCTAGAAAGGTGGTTTCTGACTGCTATATGAATCTCGCGAGTTCTTCATGGCCCTCTCACAACATGCCATTATGGAAAAAGTTCATACCGCAGAGAATTATTGGCCATTGAATATCATTATTGTCCATATCTTTGCACTTTATTGATTCTTTATTTTCTTGTGTTTCACATTTATTCAACTGATGGCTCTAATCAATCAAGATACTATATTACAGAGAGTCGAGGTTTCTTTGTTGATTTGGCGCCTTTATTAGTATTCTATATATGACATATACAAATTAAATCTTGCTTGATAGGCCTCGAGATATTCACCGAGTACACACACTCATACTCATACTACCTTCCTGCAATATTTAGATACAAATCCTAGCACTAGCGACCATACCGATTCTAATTGTTCATGAGATCATGCTTCTTAGAAATTGCGAAGAGCTACCAAATTGGCCCCGGAGCAATAGTATGGCTTCATCTATGTTATTTTCCTATCTTTAGATATTCGGATAGATTATAGTATTAAAATGTTGTACTTTTTAGAAGATTTTTGGACAAATTATAGGATTACAATAACCGTACTTTATTTTTTAGAAGATTTTGTACTGGTGACACTAGGTTTGGAAATATGGTTAATTTCCGTACTTTATGTATCTATTTTTGAAAGTTGAGTTTTTAAGACTAATTACGCCATTGTTTTTATTCTTCTTTCATGGTTCATCATTTCTTGTGGTCATGATTTCACAAGTGGATGTCTTACCTACCTAGGAGTTGAGCAGGAAGTTATTATGAGCTGGTTTTTGAATCGTGACAAATCATTAAATAATGTAATTGCAAAGACAAAATTTAAGAGTTTATTATAACACACGGTTTTAAATTTTTTTTTAGAAGAATTATAACAAATGGATACAAGTATTTTTTTCTAAGCCACAAGTGAGACTAATGTTACAAAGAAAAACCTCAAAGAGGGCTTCTAGAATTAATTCATTATTAGATTTAATATATCTTATTAATCTAACTTTCTCCATGTATACTATACTCCCAATCAATCAACAATTAAACTCTAATTAGATTCATCTCCCGTTGATGCTAAAACTACATTCTTAATAGAAAATATTTACTTCCGACTCATCACGTTAATTCAAAGAAATCATTTCATATTTAAGTATTTTTTACTATATTTTATATTTATCTTAATTTACTATTCAAACAACAACAATAATTAGTATCACACATAGTTTTGAAGAAGTTGAGGCAACTGTATGAATACTCCACTCATCAATTTTTAATTTAAACTTGACTCACATCATCATATCAAATATGAAAATTATAAAAATAAAAATATTAATTAAAATTATAATAAAAGTTATCTACATATTTATTAGTATAATAATTATGTAAATATAACTAATTAATATCATCTAATTAATAATATTTTTTCCTACTTTTGGTGAAATTCCTCTCACTTTAATTTCTTTTTCTATATCTTGTAACGTATTCCACCAATGGCTGACTAAATCCACGCGTGGCATAATCCCATTCATCCCCTCTATCTATAAATTGCCTCACTTTCCCTACCTCAACATAACATTCTTCGTGAACTCTTAACTTTCTCTCATCTCTCTCTTCATTGTCTCTTCTTCTCTCTCTCTTTATATAATTATATATATACAGAGAGAGAGAGTAAGATAGATAGATATATAAAGAGAGAGAGAGAGAGAGAAAGAAAGAGAGATAAAGCAGTAGACACAAGACAACCTATCAATCTAGAGGAGTTTTCATTATTTTTACGTGGCATTTGATTTGCTTGATACAAGTGGAACTGTAACTTGCCCGGTGGATTGTTCGCGAGAGGGCATGACAAAGCTTGCAGGGCCACTTGCATCAAACAAATCGCAGGCTACAGAAAATCTTAACATCTTCAGATCCATCTAATAATATTCACTACTCATTGTTTGGACTTCATTCAATCTTATTCCACATAAACTCTTACATGAATGTAATCTCTCTCTCTCTCTATATATATATATATAATTAATTTAATGCAGACTTAAAATTTAATTTTGTAGAACAACCCCAAATCAAAATTGTAGACTAAATTTTTGTTGCTCCATTAAAAATTTACATACGTACATAGATTAATAATTACAATTTTGTGGTGGAACAATCCAATAATATGAGGGGAGATAATTTAGACCAAAAACATAATTACTAGTCATACACATACATAGTAAGTTTGATTTTACCTATGTTTAGGGATGTTTATGTATAGTGTTTGTAACTATTTTTACAAGTTGTAGTACTTTATTTTTTTAATTTTTCTGGCCAAAAATCATATATATTTCGTATTTCACAATAAGATTTGTATTTATTATCATTGAATATATGAAACACAAACAAAAATGTGAGATTTTTGAAAATCTATGAGATATTCTAGTTTCGCATCCTAACATAGTCGCGCATCTTTATAAGTGAGATCTTGTAACATACAAAATTTACTACAATTAATACTATGACAAGATATAACATATTAAGTTTGTTATCATGATTACCTACTATTAATAAATCGTGATATTTAAAATAAATACTCAAACAAAAGTGCATTATCAAGCCCCACACATTTTAAAAATTTTCATAAATCATCATAGTATCGCCTTTGAACATGGGTTCATAGGTGAATTATAAACTTCTCTCTCTCTCCTCTCATTGTATTTTCTATATATTTTGTGTTTCAAACTATATGTATTGCATTTTCATACACCGTCATTTTGATCGTACCCTAAGCAATACCAATAACTTTTATTTGTTGTTAACTTTAATGAGAAAAATGATTGGTTAAGGAAAAATATAAATTAATGCAATACAATACTAGTAGTACAAAATAATAATTATATTGAACATGTGCTTTGGTACCGAACTAGGTGTTAAGATATACCTAAGAGATAGAAATACACTTATAAGGAATAGGACTAGAGAAGCCATAATGCTAACGACAAGAATAGGTCCTCCAAATTCATCATTTGACTATTCCTAATTAAGATCATGATTTCTTAATGTTCGCAAAGTATTTCTAGTCCCAAGTTATTATATAATTCTCATTTTAGTCCTTCCATATTTCAGATAGGCTATCGTTAAATATAGATTCACGTAATGATGCTATCCCGTGAAGCTAGTTTGGGGTTTTGCATCAACCTTAGTGAATTGCTTTATTTATTGAAATAGAGATTATATATAGGGCAAAATTTCACCCCAGATACTTATTCTCGATTGTAATATACAACAGTTGCTTTCATTTTGTGTTTTTATACACAAGTCACCCAACTTCAAGTTTATTGCATAAAAGTTATCCAACTTAAAATTTATCATCAAAAGTTATTTCTCTTATATCTTTTTTTTTGCATAAAGGTATTCTTGATGGAGGTTTCAAAAATAAAAGAAAAAAAATCAATCCACCATGAAGATATTATCGCTTAGATTTTCTTCAAACATTCAAATGCTAATTAAATGTACGAATTTATCATATTATAATTTATTAAAAATAAAATTTTGTTCTCAAAATTAATGGTCTTTAAAGATTTTAATAATTTATACATAATAAAAGAAAAAAAAATAAACTTAAAAGAATAATAATCTTTTATGAAAATAATAAAACAGTAGAAAAAAATCCGAATAAACGTGTCACACCCTATTGTAGCTTTATAATGCTAGGAGAGCTCGAGGAGTTGTTCTCTCAATTAAGGGAAGCCCGTCGTATAAAAATATTTTAATTGGGCAGGGTCCTAAGAAGAGTCACATTCAAAGGAGTGTGATATAGATAGTCTATTTTAAGAAAGCATTAGTAGTTCCTTCCACGACTCAAACTCGTGGGCCTGGTGGGTCACACGGAGACAACTTTACCATTATTCTAAGATTTTCCTTCAACTCGTGAATTATAGGTCACACTAAAATAACTTTACTATTGATCCAACTCCCATTCAACTATCCTCTCAATTGAAAACAGACTGACTCGACTTTGCATGGAGGAAATGAGAATTTTTTCCTTTTACAATGACATTTTTGAGATTCTTATGTGTAAAAATAAAGCCTTTGTAAAAGATCATAAAACTAATAAAATTATAAAAGGCTAAAAAATCATTTCTCCCGACTTTATGGAATAATATAAGGTAAGTCTTCTCACCTTTCTTGTTTAAAAATTATTCATAAACAATATTAATTATTATAAATAATGACATTTATTATTCCTTATATTTAGAGGTGAAAGTTGTTTATACATACATATTTAGTGGATTTTTGGCCTTACGTAGTCCTCTCTCGCCTTCCGTTCTTAATTAAATATACCGCATCTTGAAATTTTCGAGAATAAAGAATCAGAGTGTGAGAATACAAAATGAAGAATTCTAGTCGCTTTAGAGAGAATCGGCCGTATATTGATTTGTATAATCGCATACAAATGATTCTTATATATAAGAGGAGAATTAAGTAGAAGAAGTAGGATAACAACAAACTACACGAGTCCTGATTCTTGTTAAACAAGAAGAACTAAACATTTACCATACAGACTTAACTAACTTTTTTCTTTTCGATCTTTATCTGACTCTCGATCTTTATCTTGACACTTCCCCTCAAGCTAGTGAGTGGTGGAGTACATTCTAGCTTGCTTCTAAAACCAAGAAACACTTGTTTAGACAAGGCCTTTTGTGTGTATATCGCCTAACCGATCCTTAGACTCTGTCAAATTGTGTGAGTAGTTGCCCTCTCGGCCACTTTTTTTCGCGAACAAAGTGGTAATCCATCTCCACATGTTTTGTCCGAGTGCATAGCATAGATTCACTTTCATATATAAGACACTTAAATTGTCATAATATAGAGTAGGAACTATTCGTGCATACACACCAATGTCATGAAGAACATAGTTGATCTATGTCATTTCCGCCATAGCATGCCAAGGCTCTATACTGTGATTCAAGACTTTATCTTTCTACTCGCTGCTATTTCTTTGATACCCAAGAAATGCAAGCTTGCACCAAAATAAATAGTAGCGTAGGGGCTTACCTCCTAGTAAGTGAAATGTGCCTCTCCCTAAACAGATCCGAATAACCATATAGCTCGCATGGTGATTGTGAAATTGCCCCGAGCCCATAGTGTGAGCCCTTAATGTACCTAAGAATCCTTTTAACACTCAAGATGCTCATTTGGATTTTGCATAACCGACCGGCTAGATTCACGATGAGTGATATCGTAGTTCAGTGAGTGTTAAGTATTGAAGACTTCCCACAATGCTCCTAAGATAGTGAGACATTAACAAGTTTCCCAAAGAGCTCCTCGTAGTCCATGCTTCTCGTAAGCAGAGGTGTGTGCAAAGGCTTTGCTTAGGTTATGTCTCGCCTTGGCACAAGCTTAGCGGCATACTTGCCTTGACTTAAATGAGAGCAACCTGTGAACTATCTCGACTTCAATTCCCAAAAGAAACGAAGAGGTCCAAGATCTTTTATGGAAAAACTCTTTACGTAGTTTGGTAATAATCTCCGAGACATACCGTAAATTTTTTCCTATTATAAGCATATCATCTATACATACAATCGAGAAGGATCGCGCCTCTCACACAAAGCGTTGAAGTGTAAACAAGGAAGACTCTCGAATTACTACATATAAAACCAAGATGATGTAAATGAAGGCCGAACTCACAAACCTGCCCTAGGTGCCTCGCTTTTAGCCATACAATGCCTTCTTTAACACATACATGATTAGGATATTCGAGGTCAATGAAGCCTAAATGTTGGCTCATGTATACTTCCTCCTATAAATGGCCATGTAGGAAAGCATTTTCGACATCTAACTGTCTAATCTCCCATTTGAGCTAACAAACACTACGAGAACCACTCTTATGGTTGTGGACTACTAGTGTTGAACCAACCTAAAGATCAACTTCCAACTCGTTTATCATTAGGATCGCCATGCAGAAACATTTGGTCAGTGGGTTCATTTATGCTTTCAGGACTCTACAAATCTTCATCATCCGATGAAGTCTCTATATCACCATCATCCGATAATTGATCAATCAAGCATCTCTTGAAAGTTGAGTGTTATTCACCACTTCATCATCAAAAGAATGGTAGGCCGAGTGTTAGTCACCACTCCATCATCAACAAGAATGTTAGCTAAGTGCTAGACACAGCCGCATCACCAATCGCATTGCTTGTCACCATCGCAGAAGGAGAAGAAACATGATGAGAAACATCAAAATCCAGACAACACTTCCCCCGAACTGGGTTCCTGCAACTTAGAGAATAACTCAACAAAAGTAGCTAATTTAGGTGAAGTATCGCTTGTGCTTCGTGGATTGAGACAGATTCACATAAGTGCTGTGGATTCATCAAAACATGACATGCTTGGATACAGATAGACTCTTTTGTTGGAGGAAGAAAGCATCTATATCCTTTGCTTTGTGTAAACTACTATAACCAATAAACACACAAGGATAAGTCTTGGGACTGAATTAAGTGCTACTTTAAAATATGGAAAGCATCTACATCAAACACCTTTGGGATGTTGTAGTCGTGTTGGCGCACCAAATAGTTGAACAAAAGGAGTGGCTATTTTCAACACTCGATGAAGGCAAGCCTATTTATGAGAAGCTAAAACAATCATGAAAGCTTCTACCCATAGTTATAAAGGTATCTTGGCATGAAACAATAAGGTTAAACCAAATTTCAACTACGGGCCTATGCTTTCTTTCTCTCGCATTGCCATTTTGTTCTAGTGTTAGGACAAGAAATACATCCGATTATACCACAAATTTCCAAGTGCTTAACAAATTATGTGCTTGTGAACTCACCCTCCTCCATCACATTGGAAAATTTTTATAACTTTGAGAACTACCTTTCCACCATTTTCTAGAATCGCAGAAATACTTCAAAAAGTCTAACTTTTCAAAGGGATTGTACGCAGAAACTTCTGTATTATCATAAAAAAGTCATAATATTTCATATGTTGAGAAGATTCAACTGGAGAAGGGACCCAAAGATCATAGTGAATTCTCAACAAAGGTTCTTTCTCAATTTTATTTCTCAAACAAAAGGTAGTTTACAACCTTTTTGCCCAACTAACAACAAGAACAACCAAGAGGGCACTTTATTCAACAACTAACATCAATGTTCCTATTTGTACTGTAATTTTTAGCAGTTCAAACTAGGATGTCCTAATCTAGCATGCCATATAATAACCGAAGTTCTTCCCGTCTTGCGTGGCAATCAAGGCATAGCCGTTATCATCCAATGCATAGAGTCTCCTTTCTATATCCCTTTGGTCGTGAGAGTTTCCCTTGTCTTGTTCCAATAACAAAATTAGGATTCATTAAATTCAAGAGTGCATGAGTTATCCTTGGCAATCTTACTAACTGAAAAGTAGATTCTTAGTGATCTTAGGTACTACAAGAAGTTTCAGTTTCAAACCCGATCTAGTTTTATTTCAAACATATGTGATGTCTAATTGAGAACCATTTCCAATAATGATTTTATCGGATCCATTACAAGGTTGGAGGCCAAGTATGTTACCTAGGGATTATTTGTCATGTGACTCATTGATCCCGAGAGTCCACACATACCGTCATCTCCAAGTGATTGAATTTTGAAGATGTACAATAGTTAGTGTTTGTGGTAGTTCATCCTCAAGTTATTATATCACTTAGAAGCACTTAAAAGCAAGCAGGATTATATCAACCAAAAAATTTGACATGTCTACACCAGAACCTTGCATGTTTCACTGTTCTGATTTCCACCTTGAGTACTTTGATTTCTCTGATTGTTGTGTCCTTGTCCAGCAAGTCTAAAACCTCTTCCCCTAGAGTTCAAATTGATAGGACCTCTCGCTCTCTTGAATGGTCTCCTCTTCCTCTACCTCTTTGAAAAGAGAATGCCATATCGTAGCCTTGTTGGGGCACTTCTTCCTCATCTTCTCTCATATCAAAACCCCTTAGTGCATTGATAAACCGATTTAGAGTCCGATAGTGGTGCCTTACCTAACATGACAAGCTAAATATCTCGTACTGAGACCTAAGCCTCTAGCAAAGTTAATCACTTTGCTATCTTCATCAATAGGCTTGTGTATGGCCGAAAGTCCATCACAATGCCTTCGAATTCTTTGATGTACTCATCAATATTCTTGTTTCCCAACATAACAATTTGTAGTCAATTGCTTAAGTTGGAATTCCTTGTCCTTGGTTGCTTGAAGATTGGCTACTTCTCTAGGATTTCCCACATCTCCTTAGCAAAGGGAACACCCTACTATTGTGTACCGCTTTCTTCTGACATTGTGTACCTAGCGTAACGTCTTTCTCCTCCCAATCTTCCCATCGACACTGTCTTGAGCAGCCTTTCCAAGGTGTCTTTCATCATCTTTTCTCCAAACCTTTGATGCTGGAGCTGGTGCCATCTCTTTGATGAGATATGTTAACTTTATCACCTGGATAAGCTAAAACATCTCTGTTCTCCAAATCAAATAGTTTCTTGGTTTATGTTTGATGGAACACGAGGCGATGAGCTGGTGCAATGATGAGGTATAGAGATATTATTGAGGGAAGTTTTTGGGGCCATTTTGTTTGGTCAAAAATAGTTTTTCCAGATGGCTTAAGCAAAGGTAAGAGGAGTTCTCAATGCTCGATACCATGTGAAGAATTCTCAAGTTGTTTTAGAGAGAATCAATTGTATATTGATGTGTAAAATCGCATACAAATGACTCCTATATATAGGAGAAGAATTAAGTAGAAGAAGTAGGATAACTACAAGAGTCCTATTCTAGTTAAACAAGAAGAACTAAACACTTAGTCTCATACAATGACTTAAATAACTTTTTCTTTAAGCTCTATCTTGATTCTTTGATCTTTATCTTCAACAGCAAATAGTACTCGCTCTCTATGTGCGAGTAAACAAACCAACATATGGTCACTCTAAATAAATATAATGTTACACCCGTAAATTCTTGACATGTAGATGGTCTATTCGCATGTTGGTTAAGAGTTTTAGAATGTCATACATGCTAGAAAAAGGCCCTATGAAAAAGATCAAGATCTGATGCTTTTCAAATCGGCGCGTCGTATAGTAAAATGCGACTTATAAATCGCATTCCCCTCGAACGCGACTCTATAAGTCCCAATTATATTAGCCCTCCACTTCGGTTTTTAAAGATAATTTCATAAATTTAAAAGACGCGAGAGAAACAGAGAGGGAACGTAAGGTATTTGATAATTTTCGATTATGCCATCAAAAACGGGCCCAACTCGAATCAACCTCGATACCGAGGTATTTACAAAGCTGCTCCTACCGATTTAGTTTTCAAATTTGCCCGGCAAATCGACGCGCTACCGAGCTATGCTAAGGTAAGTGGAGTTGCTCCAAATTTGTGTCAATGCACTCCTAGTCTCTTTAAAGCTGAGTATTTCTCCCTTTCCGGACTTTCGAGAAATATGATGCTTCTAACTTCGAGAAAGTTTGGGCTGTATATATCAAAAGTGATGTTTTCCCGGTAATATTAGTGTATTTAGTTTTAATTGATATATATGTGAATGCAAAGCTTGGGAGAAATAGCCGGAGTACCGACCGGAAGCTTCGCCCCGTTAGCCTGAAATCCAGCGAAGGTATGTAAAGCGTCTTCAGGCAAGTTAGTACTTCAGCCTAGCATTAATGGCCAAGAAACTTCCGTAATAGAATTCATGGGATGAATATTGAGTTTTGTGCGAATTCCGTAAACCCGTTCTCAGGTTGTTATATTATATTCCGTCCGAAAGCTAGTAAACAAAGGCTAAATTGCAAGATATCATCCTGCATCAGAGATAGTCTAGTATGCGTTTAGCAAGCATGTTTTTATAATAATATGACATATATTCGAATGAAAGTTAGTAAAGTAATACGTACAAATGTGTAACATCCTTGCATACGCATAATCGCATAGTCGATAGTATTCTGGCCACAAAGATAAAGCCCATACAATTTATAAGATCCCGCATTCGCATAAAGCAATGTAAGGAGAATCCGCATAACACGTAAAAGAGTTCGTAATGAGAAATCGTAATGCTGCATAGTATTTTCGCTTAAAACATGCTTGCTATATGTGATTATTGATTGTTGAGACTTGTTTGTGTTGTGAAGTAGAACCCTTAAGCTTCCTCGCCCGGGTTGGTAATCAAGCGACCCACTGAAATGGTGTGGGTATACGTCACTCCAAGGAGTGGTATGCCGCCCTCTAGAGGGACGAAGACGTGGATGAAGTTTTCCACATATCAGCCGATCAAAGATAGCGCAGAGCTGAAGTACTCCCCGTTGTGCGCTGCACCTGCAGAGAATGTATTATAGATGGGCTGCATACGCTACGCTTACGCTTTACAAGATTGTGTGTGTCCTCCTGCCGCATAATTATTTATATCGCAGGCCATAGCCCGAGCCGGAGACCTGTGTAATGGTAGAGGTGCTCATAGTTAGTAGACGAGTGGATTGATTTATTTTTTAATGGTTTTGACCTGTAGGTATATAGATCGTTTGATCGCTGGCACCTTCCTACTTTACTGGGCCGGTATTGGTTCTTGCTTGCTATGTATATGTATATATATGTTATATATTAGTTAGTAGACAGCCAGATCAGCCATCGTCATTGTGTATGCACCGCTATTCTTAGTACGTAAGTCTGATTCAGATTCTACCGCTTATACAGATCCGTATATTTCTTGATATCTTCGTAGTTTCTAGTTATGTTGTTAATATTAAGATACTTTCGCTTGCTTTGCATACTTCTGGGCACAAGTGGTACCGACGCCCGTTTGGGGCGCCGCAGACATTGTGCACTCTATAGACGAGGAGCCGATCCGTGATTCCACTGTACCACTGAGTCATCGCCTCCGTCATCCGAGCTAGACAACTAAAGGTCTATTTCCTTTCGTTGTACAAGATGTAGGTTTCGGGGCCCCGTCCCGACCATTTTACGTATTCATAGAGGTTTGCAAATTGTGTATATATATCTCCCTGTGGCTACAGCCGGCCGGCGGGTCGTGGCGTTGTTTACCGGCTTAGTGTTGTTGATTGTATTGGCCGGTGGGGCCGTACAGTGCTGGTGACCTTGCCTGGCCACATGCGATGTACGCATTCATTATGTTGAGTTAGAGATAAAGACAGCATGGTGGCCTTGTCAGCCCTCAGGTTTCCCTATAAGAGTAGAATTCTCGGTTAGCCGACAGCCATGCGGTGATTGTGTGGCTATGAGTCCGCTTGGCCGAGGTCAGATTGGCGCCGTTATATAGCCCGTGATTCCGTGAACGAGATAGAGCTTCACCCAGGCACCGATGTGCTTAGGCTTAGTAGTTTAGCAACCAGTCCTAATAGGCACCAAAAGTTACCAAGGGCCCCCCAGGAGGGGCGTGACAAACTTGGTATCGAGCAGTCGTGTCCTGGTGAGTTCCAAGCCGCAAGCTAGAAGTCTCGGTGGATGTGTTGTGCACCACATACTATAGGCGTGGAGGCCGCAAGGCATGATAGGATGGTTACTCTTTCTCATTCAAGCCGTGCTATAGAGCGGCATAAAGAGAAGTTGAGTTCTTAAAAACTTACCATATTTTGAATACAGACATAAGTCGGTCAGGAGAAGGCTCCAGGCGTAAATCATATATAGCAACAGGAGAGGGCACCACCCGCTACAAGGTAATACAAGAAGAGGAGCAGGTATCGTGGATCTCCTAATGATACCTTTTATCGGTACCATTCCTAGTATATTTCTATAACTTCGTAGTAGTTAGAAGCATAACGTATGCTTGTTGATTTATTTGTTGATATATAAGATCTCGACAGATAGACACACGTATTATCGATAAGTGCAGGTGCAGAGGAAAATGCAGAATTCCCACCTCCATCTTTTCGGGATGTGGTATGGTTCCCATGTTTCCATTTTGTTGCAGAAGAAAAGGCTATTCCTATCTCTCTAGTTTTGATTCCAAAAAGACAAGAAAGGAAGTACAATGAATTGAGGCGAGGTTGCCCAAAGTAAGGGTGTTGAAGAGGGATTGGGCTTGATTCCAGTAAAGTGTTAGAAAAGCTAAAGAGCCCCTATGATTACGTAAGCAAAGTGCACTCATGCATTAAGAGTCAAAAGAGCAAGTAAGCACTACTTTTAGCTTAGCCTTAAGCAAAAAAAAGACTCCGTCAAGATTTAACGCCTGCACAGTTAAGTTCGAGTCGGAGAAGTGCCAAGTTCATATAACGCTAATAAATCTTCAGATATACCGCAAGATAATAGTTATGATTTCGGGCCAGGATATCGAAGGTGGGAGGTCATGTGAACTATGAACCACCGCCATAGCGTTAACTGGGACTTTGACAAGTAACCTTATTAACAATGTAAGGCGTACGTTGAAACCTTCGCATTTCACAAATTTCTAAGCAAGATAAGTGAAAGCAGCTGTGAATACCAGATTGAGGAAAATTAGAATCACCTCCAAAGATTGAGAGAATATCTGTGGTATAAGTGACTGCTTCCTGATCGACGCTTAAGAGACAAAGAAGATTGCGGTTCGAATGTCAAAGGGGTACGTCCGCCACTTAGTGCAGACTCCGCCACACAGATTCTAATCTAGTGCGGCCTGGGAGATAAGGCCCAACAGACACTGCCATGGCCCTTAATGTAGGTGCTGCAAGGCCACAAGGTGCGATGTTGACCCCACGTTGTAAGAGTGGCGAAGTTCTAAATAGCAAACATTATAGTTAAAGTGCATGTGTTTGTTGCTTCCTAATGGGACTAAACCCAAAGGAAATGGGTACGAGAGGATATGAGATATCATTAGACCGTAGAAGCAAAAGAGATATCACGCAAGCGGTATGAAATTCCAAGAAAGTATGTCGAGGATTACGATTACTATGTACCCAAGATATATTGTATGTAGTTATGATATATATATATACAAATATCGCATATACGTGGAGTAGCCGGCCAGGGGTTATGTGCTACGACTCAAGGTTAGCCGCTACGGGCCATATACGTATCGCATCACAGACTCCTCGCCAAAAAGGGGGCAGCTTAAGTGTGATTCACGCATAGCTCATAGAAACTTTCTCGTTCTCGCTTATCAGTTAACTGACTTATATACTTGTTGTCGCATCTAGGCTTCGTAAGCTCACAAGAGTTAGTATAGTCCGAATCAGTAGTAGATGATAATGGCATAAGTTGGGATATTCAACTACCACTGCTAGTAAATGTGGAAGCATCCCTAAAGATCGCAATGTTATCGCATGTGCTGCAATCCTGTGACTTAGAGACCAATAGGCATACTGGGAGGTTAGCAATAAATCAATTATTTTTCCACTATGTTAAGTGGTCGCATATCGTTTCCTCCAGCCTGTAGGGTGAGAGTCGGCCTTAGCTGTCCTAGTTGCTATTATGTGGAACACCCCGCAAGTTAGCAGCCATCCGAGCCGACAAAACCCGGTGGGCACCTCCCAAGAAAGGGTCCACACGGTAGTGTTGACCTAATTAGGTACTGTACCGGGTTCTCGTAAGATATTCTCGCAGACACATGCAGCCTTGGGCGTAAGGCTGTCTTTACGGACGGCTCATAAGACCGCAAATTTCCTTAATGCTAAAGATAAATTCATGATACGCATAATTGGCAAGAATGGTTATATAGGTATTCTGGCTAGCACAGTTTACTAAGACAAGGAGATCTATGAGATTTCTTCCTATGAAGATCCATAGATTGACCGCCCGAGGCAAGTCCGATTAAGCCCAAGCATAGCGCTGTTCGTGTAATAACAAACGCTGGGCTGTCCACAACTCCCGCAGTTATGCATGAGCTGGGCGATGCCCAGCACATTTAGAGCATTGTTAGACTAGCCCGCATTCGGTCATTCAACCTGGCCTATTCGGGCTTATTCAAGGTTATTCGGCCGCATTATTGTAGAGATCACATCATTACTCGGGATCCTCTCGACGTGATACGAGCATGGTGTGCGTGGATGCTCAGTATCCAAAGAATGTGCTTTAGCATGCGCCGTAAGGCCGATAAGCTCTAGCTATACGGTAGATTACTCGGGCGATTTCTCCAGCATAATAAGCGTATGACCGTCAATTATATGCCAAGTTCTCTAAATGTAAATATTCTCAGACACCAAGAAGAGCTAACTGTAGTAAATAAAATGCCCTTAGCCATAAATCTATGGGAGTTTAGCTTAATTTAAATAACAACGAATTAGCCGTAGAAAGGCAAGCATCACTGTTAGTTTAGCCGTCGTGTAAAGTACCAGAACAGAGTAATAAATGAGCGGTAATTTAACACCGCAAAGGTTTGGTTGGTGTGAGGTAAAAGAACTAATATGAAGATCCCGACGGTCCAAACCAAGGACAAAATCAGCAAGGGAAAGCGCTTATTTTCGGGAGCACCCAGGGATGGCATGCCGCGATGTAAGGGCCGCCTTATGTTCCGTATAATCGGGTTCACACCGTATTATGAATGAGGTACATTACACCTCACATGCCTTCCTACCCAAAGTGCCACTAAATGTGAAAACAAACAGTGATATCAAGGAAATTTATTGTGCCATGAAAAAGAGAAAATAGCCGAATTTGTGCTCTAATGTCCTAATTCCGCCATCAACAGTAAGTTTTAACACCTAAATCGTGCCAAGTTGTCTCAAAGATATGGAATGCGGCTCTTTGGAAATGGGAAGCAAAGTGAACATGGATTTTGTAGCAAGATTACCCTGCACTGTGGCAAAGGCTGATTCACTTAAGATGAAGGATCGATCGACAAAATCAGTTCTTACTCTCTGCTGCAGTTGAAACTACCTTCTCTCCCGAGGATTATGCCAAATTGTAGACAAAGAAATATGATTACACTGAGTGCTGCGTATCTATTATTTCTCGACAGGAGCACAATTTACAGCTAGATTTTTGCGCCATTTCTAGTGCCTGGAACGCAGACACTTGAGCTACCGTTATTCACCTCATTAAACGGACAAAGCTCACGTACTCATTCGCACGCTCTGAGGACATGTTATGGGCGTGAGTGATAGATTTGGAGGTGTGGCCTGGATGAGCATTTGCCGTTAATTGAGTTGCTTATAATAATAGTTATCACTAGTTATCCGTGATGGCTTTGAGTGGCATTGTAGCTGGTGAAAATGCAGACGCTAGTTGGCTAGTTTGAAGTGGCAGCCGTGCCGACGGGGCGTACATTATTCCTCATCGGCCAAAGTTGAGAAGGTAAAGCTTATCGAGAACGCCTAACACTCTACTTGGCTGCTAGAAATCGTATGTCGATAAAGTGAAGTGTAAAACCTGGTTTTGATGTGAAATGACCGGGCATTTCGAGCATCTCCGATGAAAGTGGGCATGAGATTTAGAAAGAAAGGCAAGCTTAGCCAGAGATTCGTTGGGCCTTATTAGATTCGTCAAGAATAGGCCAAGTGGCAATGAGTTGAACTTACCTCCGCATAGAACTGGTCCATCCAGCTTTTTTTCAAGTATCTACGCTGGGCCAAGTGCACGGAGACTCCATATAGAGTAGTACCTGGCCCGTGGATATCCAAAGTTACGCAAGAGCTGAGCCTATGAAGAGGTTCAAAGAGCTATCTTGTGACGCATACGCATTTGTAGATTGAGAACCAAAGATATTGCGTTCACAAAGTACGTGGCGTAACAAGAACCGAGAGGGAGATGACTTGGGAGGAAGAGTAAGATATGAAAACCGATATCCTCACTTATTTCAAGCTCTTAGTCAATTTATACAGCTAAGACTGTTATTTTATGCTAGTCTTATAGTATATATGTATAAATGAGATAATCGATTCCAATCTTTCATGCATGAATACTATATTGTATGGAGTACCCGTACGGACTTTTCTCGCATTTCAGTTTTTTGGGATAGTCCATACTGCTGTGAAAACTCTGCCAAAATTTTCTAGAAATAAAGCTTGAAGCAAGGAATTCCTATAGATAGAATTTTACATTTGCGGTTGAATGTTCTTAAGGGGGAGGAGAATGTTACACCCCCCGTAAATTCTTGACATGTAGATGGTCTATTCGCATGTTGGTTAAGAGTTTTAGAATGCCATACATGCTAGAAAAAGGCCCTGCGAAAGATCTGACAAAAACAGCTAAGTTTGGCATACGCAAGGCAAAATGCGACGATAAATCACATTAGAATGCACTTTTATAACGTATTCCTCGAATGAGACTTATAAGTCCCAATTATATTAGCTCTCCACTGCTTTAAAGAAAATTTTCATAACTTCCTTAAAAGACGCTGAGAGAAACAACAAGAGGGAACGTAAAGGTATTTGATAATTTCTTCGATTACTCCATCAAACGCGGTCCAAAACTCGAATCAACCTCGATACCAGGTATTAGAAGCAAGGGAGCATTCCTAATGATTAGTTTCGCGAAATTCGGCCGCAAATCGGCGTGCTACCGAGCTAAGGTAAGTGGAATTGCTCCAAAATTAGTGTCAATGCACTCCTAGTCTTAAAGTGAGTATTTCTCCTTCCTGGACTTTCACAAATAGCAAGTTTTTTAATCGTTTTCCGA
The DNA here is from genome assembly GCA_018107945.1 of Datura stramonium. NCBI lineage: Eukaryota > Viridiplantae > Streptophyta > Magnoliopsida > Solanales > Solanaceae > Datura > Datura stramonium. The sequence continues at coordinate 15,805 of JACEIK010011392.1, read as the reverse complement.
TAAGCAAAAGTTTGGGCTGTATATTTATCAAAAGTGATGTTTTCTTCCAGAATAGCATTTAAGCTTGAATTGATATATGTGAATGCAATGGGGAGAAATAGTCGAGTACTGACCAAGCTTCGCACGTTAGTCGAAAATCCGGGTTTAAGGTATATGTAAAGCCGCTTTGGCAAGTTAGTAACTCTAGCCTAGCATAATTCAGTGAACTCCGTAATAGAATTCGCTTAGCCGAATATTGAGTTTTGTGCTAATTCGCAAACCTCGTCTCAGTGTTGTTATATTATATTTCGTCCGAAAGCTGGGAGAAAACAAGCCAAATGGCAAGATATCATTTCGGACTCAAGATAGTCCAGTGATAGCAAGCATGTTTTATAATAATATGGCGTATATTCAGAATGAAAGTTAGTAAAGTAATATCTATGCACATATAACATCCTTTTGCATAGCGTATAGTCGCAGTCGATAGAGCCTCGCTGGCGCATAGCCACACAAGCCGATAAGATCCCACCCAAGAGGCGGCATGTAGGCGCGAGAATCGCATAACACGTAAAGAGTTCGTAATGAGAAATCGAATACAAGACAGTATTTTCGCTTTAAATACGTTGCTATATGTGATTATTGATTGTTGAGACTTGTTTGTGTTGTGAGCATACCTGAAAGGCCCCTCGCCGCCCATGGGTTGGTAATCGTGCCGACCCACCGAGCGGTGGATATACGGCCACTCCAAGGAGGGCATGCCGTCCGCAGAGGGACGAATATGGATGAAGTTTTCCATATCGTGCCGATCAACATAGCAAGACAAGCACTTCGTTGTGCGCTATACTGTGGAATGACATAGATACGTATTACGCTTACAAATATACATAAAAGATAAGAGTCCTCCGAGCTCGCATACGTTTATTTATATCGAGGCCTTAGCCCGAGCCGGAGACCTAGGGGGCCGTAGAGGTGCCTCGTAGTTAGTGCACGAGTGGATCGATTTATTTTTGGATGGTTTTGACCCTGTGTAAGTGGTATTAGATTGTTTGATTGGTTGGCACCTTTCTCACAGCGGGAGCCTGTATTGGTTCTTGCTTGCTATGTATACGTATATATATATGTTATATATTGGCTAATAGACAGCTAGACGTCACGTCTACGTGCATGCTCCTGCTTGCTCCCATTTAAAAGCCCGATTCAAACATTCTACGCCTATACGCATCCGCATATTTCGCCCGGAAGGTTTCTAGTTAGTTTAATATTTAGATGCTTCGCCTTGTTTGCATACTCGGTACTGCTGGGGTACCGACGCCCGTTTGGGGCGCTCGCATTACTTGCCCGCAGTACTTCATAGACGAGGAGCCGATCCCCGTGATTCTAGCCATCTCATTGAGTCATCGCCCCCGTCATGCGGCTGCACAGCTAGAGATCTATTTCCTTTTCGTCAGACAAGACGCAGTGGCTCACCCCGTCCCGACCATTTTACGCATTCATAGAGGTTTGCGGTGACAGTATATATATCTCCCCGTGGTTATTGTGCTGGCTTGTGTAAGGGTCGTGCGTTTGCTTAGTCAAGCTTAGTGTTGTAGATTGTGTCGTCAGTGTAGGGACCGTAATCGTATAGTAGTGGTGACCTTGCTTCTGGCCACATAGATGTACAAAAGATTCATTATGTTGGAGTTGGGAGATAACTAGACAAAGATGTCGCGACCTTGTCGGCCCTCATAGGTTTTCCTATAAGAGTAGAATCGGTTAGTCATGTTACAGACAAAAGGTGGCCCAAGCTTAAGTGAGATCGTATTTGGCAGCCAAGAGAGTAGCCCGGTTGATTCCAGAACCCGAGATAGAGTTATCCAGGCACCGATGTGCTTAGGCTCGCATTTAGCAAAATTGTGTCTTAATAGGGCACTAAAAGCGCTCATACCCCCCAAGGCGGGGCGTGACATATTAAGATTGTTTTATTTTTCAGTCTTAATAAAAACATAGCTATTGTAACAAAAAAATTCGTTGTAATAGTTCAAAAACATAAGTTTGACAAACGAATAACAAAAAGAAAAAGTGAAACTATTAATAGCAACAACTTTCAAAAAGAAGGTTCCAGATAACTGGTGAATACAATAATTCTTCGCATATTATGATGAAGAAAGCAAAATATATTTTGAAACACAAATTAATGAAAAAGAAACAAAGTAAGAGAAATTATGTAATCGATGAAATTAAACAGAATAAATATAAATTCTTTTAGTTTTTAAAATTAACGAAAAAATTAAATCAAACTTGACTCGTCTAATGCAAAACAAAGAAAATGCAACCCATATAGCAACAAAGCTGATGAATTATCTATGATTTAAAAAAACTAAATTAAAAATAAAAGTCTCATCCGATGAAAAAATAAGAAAAAATCAAATCATATCACAAAAATTGGTGAATTATCTACATAATTTATTTCCCGTACCCTAATTTATGCGGCACAATTGAAATTTCTAGAATTAATTAATTATTTTTGGGTTCTTAATTTTTTTAATTTTTTTAATTTTTTTAATTTTTTTAATTTTTTTAGAAAAAAAAATTAACGCGTAAATTATTTTTTTTTGGTTGGTTTTTTGTTTTTTTTAATATTTCAAAATTTAGAAATTCAAACATCAAATTTTCAAAACGCATAAATTTAAAAAAAGTAATTTCTTGTTGAAAAGGAAAATAAAATCACCCAAAGAATCTCATTAGAGCAATTCAAAGAACAAGATAGTCATACTCAAGAACTACATCAATATTGAGGTGAAAAGAAGAAAAAGTGAAAAACCCTCTACTTATCTTTCTTAGTTTTTAAAAAATTGGCGAAGAAGAATATGTTTTTTCTCTCTTTTTTTGTTTCAAAGAAAATATATAAGGATTTTTTGACATCACACATCGTGTCTATAGGCCGTAGTAGACAAAAACAACAAAAGAAGATAAAAAGTAGTGAAATACCTCAGTCACTATAAATTCTTCTCTAGAAAGTAGAAAATGAATCGCTGTGAAATAAGCAAATGCAACCAGCTTTGGAGAAAAACAAATCCAAAAAATAAATTGGGTCAAAAACCACACTTGACTATACACCTTGATCACGTGTGGGGCGCTTACATTCCAATACAATTTAGCTTGAAGGGATACAAACCGAATCACACTATTTACATCCTGACCGCTAATTTTTTAAAAGCTTGTTATGAATTCGCAGACTATGAAATCACACATGTATAACGGTACAGAGAATACCAATATTATCCATAGTCTATCGAGATTATCAATGTCTCCCAATGATACTGTGATTCACAAAATAAGTTGGACTTGGAGACGTTCATGCCGACCCGAAGAAGCTTCTTGACCATCGACACTAAAAAGATAAAAAGTTTACTTAAAACCAAACCTATATAGGTCACTCAAACCCAAGATAGTTAGATACTAATAAATCGAAGGACAATGTTCCTTTTTGAAAGGTCATCACTTAAGTAAATTTTATCCTCTTGTAAAATTATATCATATAACTATAATTAAATAGAGGAAAAGAATCAAAACAGATAAAAGATAAGTATGAATACTGATATTAGAGAGTGCCACATTACCGGATATATGTTGTTCCACGTTGACAAACAATAATTTTCACGATCCTTTCACATTTTCTACCATACTCAAAGTTCTAGAGCTTGGATCGGTGACTATTTTTGGTGCAATTCCTTTTCGATTTCGAAAGGGACAAGCTCTAACAAATACCTCAAAATTCCACTAATCTATCTCTTGATTTCAAGCCTTAATCAAGGCTAGATTCAGAATGGGGAGGTTTAACCCTAAGATTCTAGAACAGAGATTTTGATGATTTGGGGTTGATTCAAATCCTCTTTTCACCAACTTTTTAGATACGACATCCTAACCTTATGGGTAAAAAAGTTTAAAAGAATATTTTCAATTTGACCTTAGAGGCTTAGGGGGTGGCTTTTGACTCGATTTTTTGCTGAATTTTATATTAAATATGTAAATCGATAGATTTGGATTCTCAAGGAACATGATTTTGATAGATATGGAGACTTTTGAGGAGAGATGCAAAGGGAAAATGATTGGGTAAGAGTTCGTGATGTGTTTCCTCGGCCATCAAGTTAGGTTATGACTTATTCTTTCTAGGCCGAGTTTGGAGTGTTAACTTATTGTCTAAAGCATGCCAAGTGGGCCGTGGGCGAATTGATCAAAGTTGAAATTTTGGATAAATGACTCATTATTGTGAAATCGACTAGGACTTAGCCAATATATGCTATATGACTTGAAATGCTTATATGTTGAGGTTTACTCTATTTTCATTATACCGCTCGTGATGATATATTGGCCTACAAACATTGTTGTAAAATCAATTTGCTTATTTAGGAAATATATTTGCCTATGAGCATCTTTTTTTAAAGAAATATTCTTATTTAAGAGATATATGGGCCTACAACACGTTATGAAAGCAATCTACTTATTTGAGAAATTCATTGGCCTATACGTACCGTTGGAAAATCAATCAACTTATTCGAGAGATATTTGGCCTATGAGTATTGTGCCTTAAAGCAATCCACTTAGTTGATGTGGCCAGGCTTAAGGACAATCAGTCTCGAAAAGTAAAAGTTTTATTTGAGAAGGCTTGGGCCTATGGTTATTGTGGTTAAAAAGTCATTCTTATGTACTTATTGAATTTGAATTTTTTTTTAAATTATTGTGATCATGTATACATATCATTTTCATGGATCATAGGCTTGCTACTCCGAGACAAAAGTTAAAAATAATATATTAAAACTCGAGGCCATATGACTTATTTATTATTGATGATGACAAGTGTAAACGCCGCCTATAGCGCAAAGGAAAATGGTTCCTAGACAAAAAGTTATATGAATCTCGCGAGTCCTTCATGGGTCCTCTCACAACATGCCATTATGGAAAAAGTTCATACCAATAGAGAATTATTGGCCATTGAATATCATTATTGTCCATTGCTTTGCACTTTGGCCGATTCTTTATTTTCTTGTGTTTCACATTTATTCAACCCGATGGCTCTAGTCACCGTTTATACTATATTACGCAGAGTCGAGGGTTTCTTTTGTTGATTTGGATGTAGCTTTATTAGTATTCTATATATGACATATCCAAATTAAATCTTGCTTGATAGGCTCCGAGATATCTACCGAGTACACACTCATACTCATACTACTCTTCCCGCAATATTTAGATACAAATCCTAAAGACTAGCGGACCATACCGATTCTAATTGTCTTCGAGACCATGCTTCTTAGAAATTGCGAAGAGCTACCAAAGATCCGAGCAATAGTATGGCTTCATCTATGTTATTTTCCTATCTTTTTTAGATATTCCTGGACAGATTATAGCATTAAACAAAACTGCATTTCTTTTTAGAAGATTTTTGGACAAATTATAGGATTACACAATTGTACTTTCTTTTAGAAGATTTGTTATGGGTGACACTATGTTTGGAAATATGGTTAATTTCCGTACTTTATGTATCTATTTTTGAAAGTTGAGTTTTTAAGACTAATTACGCCATTGTTTTATTCTTTCATGGTGTCATCATTTCCTTGTGGTACATGATTTCCACAAGGGGATGACTTACCTACCTAGGGAGTTGGAGTAGAGTTATTATGAGTTGGTTTTTGAATCGTGACAAATAATTAAATAATGTAATTGCAAAGACAAAATTTAAGAGTTTGATATAACACACGGCTTTAAATTCTCTTTTTTTTTTAGAAGAATTATAACAAAATGGATACAAGTATTTTTTCTAAGCCACAAGTGAGACTAATGTTACAAAGAAAAATCTCAAAGAGGGCTTCTAGAATTAATTCATGATTAGATTTAATATATTCTATTAATCTAACTTTCCATGTATACTATACCCCAATCAATCAAAATATAAACTTCTAATTGATTCATCTCCGTTGATGCTCAAATTACATTCTTAGTTAGAAAAATATTTACTCCGATCCATCAAGACACCAAAGAAATCATTTCATATTTAAGTATTTTACTATATTTTATATTTATCTTAATTTAACATTCAAACAACAACAATAATTAGTATCGAACATAGTTTTGAAGAAGTTGAGGCAACCCATACATACTCACTCAATTTTTAATTTAAACTTGACTCACATCATATCATATATGAAATTATGACAATGAATTTGAAATATTAAAAGGTTAAAAATTTAAAATAAAAAAACAAAACAACTTTACTTATAAATGTTAAAATTCAGCTTTGAGTCAATTAATTCAATTATAAATTTAAATTAATAATATTTTTTCCTACTTTGGTCAAATTCCTTCCCCAATTTAATTTCTTCTTTTCTCTCTATCTTGTAACGTATTCCACCAATGGTTGACTAATCCACATGGCACAATCCCATTCATCCCCTATATCTATAAATTTCCGCACTTCCCTACCCCAACATAACATTCTTCTTTGTGGAACTTCATCTCTTTCTTCCTTCTTCTTCTGCTCCTCTCTCTCTTTATATAATTATATATATATATATATATATATATATATATATATATATATATATATATATAGAGAGAGAGAGAGAGAGAGAGAGAGAGAGTAAGATAGATAGATATATAAAAAGAGAGAGAGAGAGAGAGAGATAAAGTGTGAGTAGACACAAGACAACCTATCAATCTAGAGGAGTTTTCATTATTTTTACGTGGCATCTGATTTGCTTGATACAAGTGGAACTCAGAATTTGGCCGTGATTTTTCGCGATAGGGCATGACAAAGCCTCGGCAGTTCACTTGCATCAAACAAATCGTAGGCTACAGAAAATCTTAACATCTTCACATCCATCTAATAATATTCACTACTCATATGGTTTGGACTTCATTCAATCTTATTCCACATAAACTCTTACATGAATGTAATATATATATATATATATATATATATATATATATATATATAGTTAATTTAATGCAAGACTTAAAATTTAATTTTGTAGAACAACCCCAAATCAAAACCGTAGACCAAATTTTTGTTGCTCCATTAAAAATTTACATGCGTACATAGATTAATACTATAATTTTGTGGTAGGAACAATCCAATAATATGAGGAGATAATTTAGACAAAATTCTTTCCATAATTACTAGTCATACACATACATAGTAAGTTACTTGATTTACCTATGTTTAGTGGATGTTTATGTATAGTGTTTGACTATTTTACAAGTTGTAGTACTTTATTTTTTATTTTTATTTTTCTAAAATCATATATATTTAAGATTTCGTTAATAAGATTTGTATTTATTATCATTGAATGTATGAAACACAAACAAAAATGTGAGATTTTTGAAAATCTAAGTGAGATATCGTTTCGCATCCTAACATAGTCAACATCTTTATAGCGAGATCCTCGTAACATACAAAATTTAATATAATTAATACTATGACAAGATATTACATATTAAGTTTCTTATCATGATTACCTACTATTAATAAATCGCGGAAATTTACAATAAATATTTCAACAAAAGAGCATTATCAAGCCCCACACATTTTAAAATTTTCATAAATCATCATAGTATCGCGTCATCGGTCATGGGTTCAAAGATGAATTATAAACTTCTCACTCTCTCTCCCTCTCATTGTATTTTCTATATAATTTTGTGTTTCAAACTATAAGTATTGCATTTTCATACACCGCATTTTGATCAGCCGAAGCAATACCAATAACTTTTATTTGGTGTTAACTTTAATGAGAAGAATGATTGGTTAGAAAATATAAATTAATGCAATACAATACTGGGTGAGTACAAAAATAATTATATTTGAGCATGCTTTGGTACCGAACTAGGTGTTAAGATATAAATTTTCAAGAGATAGAAATACACTTATAAGGAATAGGGCTAGAGAAGCCACAATGCTAACGACAAGAATAGGTCCTCCAAATTCATCATTTGACTATTCCTAATTAAGATCATGATTTAATGTCCAAGAAAAGTATTTCTAGTCCCATGTTATTATATAATTCTCATTTTAGTCCTTCCATATTTTGTATAGGCTACCGTTAAATATAGATTCACGTAATGATGCTATCCCGTGAAGCTAGTTTGGGATTTTGCATCAACCTTAGTGAATTGCTTTATTGATTGAAATAGAGATTATATATATGGAGCAAAATTTCTCCGAGATTATTTATTCTGATTTTAATATAAAACAATTACTTTCATTTTGTGTTTTTATACACAAGTCACCCAACTTCAAGTTTATTGCATAAAAGTTATCCAACTTAAAAATTTATCATCAAAAGTTATTTCTCTTATATCTTTTTTGATAAAGGTTATTCTTGATGGAGGTTTCAAAATAAAAGAAAAAAAATCAATCCACCATGAAGATATTATCAGTAGGATTTTCTTGTCAAACATTCAAATGCTAATTAAATGTATGAATTTATCATATTATAATTTATTAAAAATTAATAATTTTTTCTTTTTTTAATTTTACATTTTAAAAATTATACAATGTACGATACATAGAGGAAAAATAAACTTAAAAGAATAATAATTTTTTATGAAAATAATAAAATAGATAAATAACTTAATAAACGTGTTACACCTTGTAGCTTTATAATGCTAGAGAACTTGGTAAAGTTGTTCTCTCAATTAAGGGAAGCCCGCCGTATAAAATATTTTGTATTCGTGGCAAGGTCCTAAGAAGAGTCACATTCAAAGGAGTGTGATATAGATAGTCTATTTTAAGAAAGCTTTATTAGTTGCTTCCACGACTCAAACTCGTGGCCCGTAGGCCGCACTGCAGACAACTTTACCATTATTCTAAGATTTTCCTTCAACTCGTGAATTATAGGTCACACTAAAATAACTCTTATTATTGATCCAACTCCCTTTCAACTATCTTCTCAATCGAAAACGTAATTGACTTCGACTTTACGGAGGAAATGAGATTTTTTTTTCCTTTTACAATGACATTTTTGAACTCTTATGTGTAAAAATAAATCTTTGTGTAAAAAAAGATCATCAAACTAACAAAATTATAAAAGGATAAAACCATAAATAATAATATTAATTATTATAAATAATGACATTTATTATTCCTTATATTTAGAGGTGAAAGTTGTTTATACATAACACATTTAGTGGACTTTTGGCCTTACGTAAGTCCTCTCGCCTTCCGTTCCACTCAAATATACTGGCATCTTGAAATTTTGAGAATAAAGAACAGGAGTGAGAGAATAGAAATGAAGAATTCTCTAGTTGTTTTAGAGAGAATCGCCGTATATTGATTTGTATAATCGCATACAAATAATTCTTATATTAAGAGTGAGAATTAAGTAGAAGAAGTAGGATAACTACAAACTACACGAGTCCTATTCTTGTTAAACAAGAAGAACTAAACAATTACCTCATACAATGACTTAACTAACTTTTTTTCTTTTCGAGCTTTATCTTGACTCCCCGATCTTTAACTTGGACACTTCCCTCAAGCTTGTGCGAGAGGTGGAATGCTTACTCCTACTCTGTTTAAACCAAAGCAAACACTTGTTTCGACAAGGCCTTGTGTGTATATCAGCTAGCTGATCCTTAGACCTCGTACAAAAATTGTGTGAGTGGGTTGTCCTCTAGCTACTTTTTCGCCAACAAAGTGGTAGTTCATCTCCACATGTTTTATCCTGTGAGTGCATAACTAGATTCACTTTCATATATAAGGAACTTAAATAGTCATAATATAGAGTAGGAACTATCTGCAGATACACACCAATGTCATGAAGAACATAGCCGATCTATGTCATTTCACCGGCAGTGATGCCAAGGCTCTATACTCAACTTCAAGACTTGATCTACTATTTTTCGATACCCAAGAAATGCATGAAAGAAATAAATAGTGTAACCAAAGAGTCGAATTTATTATGAACACTCCCCGCCCCGTGATCTCGAATGGTTCTTTCAAATTGTTTCTCATTATTAAGAAAAGGGTAAATAAAGATAAAATACGAGCTTGTTTTATAGCAAGAGTAATTACCATATACTCGTACGGTGATTGTGAAATTCATTCCAGCCCATAGTGAGTCCCCTAAATGTACCTAAGAATCCTTTTAACACCTTGAAGATGCTCAATGCTTTGATTTTGCATAAACTCGATCGCTAGATTCACCGATGAGTGATATCATGTCTAGTGAGTGTTGGCATGAAGACTTCCCACAATGCTCCCGTAGATTGCCGAGAAAATCGCAAGTTTCCGCAGCCTCGTGTACCATGCTTCGTGTTAGAGGTGTGTGCCGTGCTTTTGTTGAGGTCATGTTAGTCTTGGCAATAAGCTCAGCGGCATACTTTCCTTGACCCAAATGAGTTACACATGTGAAGTATCTCGACTTCAATTCCCAAAAAGAAATGAAGAGGTCCAAGATCTTTCACTTAAAACTTTACATAGTTTGATAATAATCTCTGAGACATACTCTAAATTGCTTCCTATTATAATTATATCATCTACATGCAATAGGAGAAGGATTGTGCCTTCCGACATAATGAAGTGTAAACAAGGAAGAGTCCTGGAATTTATAATATAAAACAAAGATGAAGTAAACGGTTGAACTCGCCAAACCAGCCCTAGGGTGCCTCGTTTTAGGCCATACAATGCCTTCTTTAAGACATACATGATTAGGATACCCGAGGTCAATAGAAGCCTTACATGTTGGCTCATGTATACTTTACTCCCCGTAAATGGCCATGTAGGAAAGAATTTTTGACATCTAACTTCGATCTCCCATGTTGAGCCTGACAAAACACCAAGAGAACCACTCTTACGGTTGTGGCCTTGACTCAGACTAAATGTCTTTTTTCAAAATCAACCTTTCTAGTTGGGAAAACCTCTTTCACCAGTTTTTCTTTGTATTTGTCTATGGTTCCATTTGCCTTCGCCAGTTTTAAAACACCCTTTAGAGCCAACTATGTTCATTCCCGCAATTTTAGGAACCAAAGGTCAAGGTTTGGTTGTCAGCACAGCATAAACTCTCGTGATTGCTTCTGCCGTTGAGGAGAGACTTTAATTCTTTCTTTGTAGTTCTTGGTTCTTTGTGTGCCTCTTCTCTACCCCTCAACAAGATACATGTGAGTTACAGAGTTGGAGTTCTTGTTTGTAACCATATGATATCCTTGATTCTTTAGGAACAATATAAATTCCTATCGCATCGTGGCCGCATTCAATCTCAGCTCTTGTAGAAACTTCTGATTGTGGACTACTAGTGTTGAACCACTTCTAAAGATCAACTTCCAACTCAGATACCTGGAGGATCAATTAGCGAGAAAACATTTGACGTGGTGCATTCAGGCTTTCAGGACTCGGGAATACCCCTCATCATCTCACGAAGTCTCTATGTCACCATCATCTCGATAATTGTTCAATCAAGCATTCCTTGGAAGGATGAGCAGCAGTCACTACTTCATCATCAACAAGAATGGTAGGCTGAGTGTTATTCACCACTCCATCATCAACAAGAATGGTAGGTTGAGTGCCGACACAAACCGTATCACCAATCGCATTTCTTGTCAATTTATCAGCCAGAAGGGGAAGAAATGTATCTGACATACCACAACTTTCCAAGTGTTGAAAATTTCCATGCTAATGAACTCACCTCCTCCATCACATTGGAAATTTTTTATAACTTTTGAGAATTACCTTTCCACCATTTTCTTGAATCTAAGAAATACTTCAAAAAAGTTTAACTTGTTTTTCAAAGGATAGAGCCAAGTGAACTCAGACATCATCAAAAAAATTCACATAATATTTCATATGTTGAGAGGATTCAACTGGAGCAGGGCCAAACATCATCATAGTGAATTCTCAACAAAGGTTCTTCTTTTCTCAATTTTATTTCCCAAACAATAAGATAGCGTTTACAACCTTTGCTCAATCCGACAACTAGAACAAAGTCAAAGAGGGCACTTTATTCCAAAACTAACATCAATGTTCCTATTTTTAAGAGTTCAAACTAGGATGTATGAAACTAGCATACCATATACCATATCAAAGATGACATGCATAGACACATAGACTCATTTTGCTTCTAATGATGAAAATCATCTATATCCTTGTGAAAATCGGCTATATCCACAAATACACAAGGATAAGTCTGGGATCGAATTTTTTGCTAACTTTTTAAATATGAAAAGTATCTACATCCAAACACCTTTAGGCTATTGTAGTCAGTGTGTACTATATAATTGAACAAAAGGAGTGGTCATTTGTAACACTGATGAAGGCTGTCTATTTATGAGAAGCACAACAAGAATATAATCTTCTACCCATAAGAATAAAGGTAGCTTGACATGAAACAATAAGGTTAAACTAGTCTTTAACAACGGGCCTATGCTTTCTTTCTGCATTGCCATTTTGTTCTGATGTGCTAGGACAACAAATGTATCTGATTATACTACAAGTTTCCAAGTGTTTAACAAATTCTGTTCTAATGAACTCACCTCCTCCATCACATTGGAAATTTTTTATAACTTTGAGAACTACCTTTTCCACCATTTTCCTCGGAATCTAGAAATACTTCAAAAAAGTCTTAACTTCTTTTCAGTGGATAGAGCCAAATGAACCTTGTATTATGATAAAAAAAATTCACATAATATTTAATATGTTGAAAGTGGATTCAACTGAGCATGGCCCCAAAGATCATAGTGAATTCTCAACAAAGGTTCTTTCTCAATTTTATTTCTCAAACAAAAGGTAGTTTACAACTCAATCGACAACTAGAACAAACAAAGAGGCACTTTATTCCAACAACTAACATCAATGTTCCTATTTGTGCTAAGAATTTTTAAAGAGTTCAAACTAGGATGTCTGAAACTAGCATGCCATATATTGTCTCGAGTTCTTCCAAATTTCCTTGTGGTAGTCAAGGCATAGAGGTTGTTATATTCCAATGCATAGAGTCCCCATTTTCTATATCCCTTTGCCGCAGTTTCCCCTTGTCTTCCTTGTCCTTAACAACAAAATTAGATTCATCAAATGTTAGGAGTGCATGATTTATCCTTGGCAATCATACTAATCGAAAGAAGATTCTTAGTGATCTTAGGTACTACAAGAAGTTCCCGCACAAACCCGATCTAGTTGTATTTCCAACATGTGTGATGTCTAATTTAGAACAATTTCCAATAATTATTTCACGTATCCATTATAAGGTTGAGGTCGATAGGTTACCTAGATTATTTATCATGTGACTCCGCCCGCTCCCGAGTCCATACATACCGTCATCTCCGTAGTTGAATTTTGAAGATATACACCACTAGTGCTTAGTTCATCCGCACATTAATACTAATAGTCCCACCTATAGAAGCACTGCAGAGCAAGTGTGATTATTTCTCACCACAAATTTTACATGTCTCACTTGTAGAACCTCGCATGTTTCCTTGTTTTGCTTCCACCTTGAGTACTTTTATTTCTCTGAAGTTTCCGTTCAAATGTGCTCCAAAACCTCTTCCCCGGAGTTCAATTTCATAGACCTCTGCCTCTTTGAGAATGGTTTCCTCTTCCTCTACCTCAACAGAATGTCAAGATTCTCTTTGTTGAGGCACTTCTTCCTCATTTTCTCATGTCAAAACCCCTTAGTGCATTGACAAACCGATTTAGAGTCGAGTAGGGTGCCTTACATAACATGACGCTTTGGATGTCTTGTACTTGAGACATAAGCCCTCTAGCAAAGTTAATCTATTTTGCTATCTTCATCAATAGGCTTGTGTATGGATGCAAGTCCTTCAAAATGCCTTCAATTCTTAGGATGTACTCATCAATATTCTTGTTTCCCAACTTGACATTATGTAGCTGCTGTTTTGGGCTGGAACCTCTTGTCCTTGGTCGCTTGAAGATGCTTCTCTTTCTAGGCATTCCCACATCTCCTTAGCACGGTAAACCCTACTATTAAGTACATGCTTTTCCGATAGTGTACCTGGCGTAACGTCTTTCCTCCGAATATTCCTTACTTCCACCGCCTTCAAGAATCTTCCGCAGAGTCTTTCATTATCTTTCTCCAAACCTTTTGATGCTGGAGCTGGTGCCATCTCTTTGATGAGATATGCTAACTTCATCACCTCGGATAAGCTACAACATCCGTGTTATCCGCATCTCGATAATTTCTTTGTTTATGTTTTATGGAACACGAGGCGATCAACTTGTGCAATGATGAGTAAAGAGAGTATTGGTTGAGGAAGTTTTCGGGACATTTTGTTTGGATAGAAATAGTTTTTCCGTATTTAATACTTAAGCAAAAGGGAGAAGAGTTCTCAATGCTCTTATACCATGAAGAATTCTCAAGTTGTTTTAGAGAGAATCAATCGTATATTGATGTGTAAAATCGCATACAAATGGATCCTATATATAGGAGAAGAATTAAGTAGAAGAAGTAGGACAACTACAAACTACGAGTGTCCTATTCTAGTTAAAAGAAGAACTAAACACTTAGTCTCATACAAAGAGTTGGATTCAATTTTCTTTAAGCTCTATCTTGGATTCTTTTGATCTTTATCTTCGCAACAAATAGTACTCACTCTCTATGTGCGAGTAAAATGAATAAACATATGGGTCACCGCAAAAAATTCAGATGTTTTATTTCCAGGTCTTAATAAAAATACAGCTATTGTAACAAAAAAATTTGTCGTAATCTAACTTTTTCTATGTATACTACACCCAATCAATCCAAATATAAACTCTCTAATTCGATTCATCTCCCCATTGATGTTAAACTACATTCTAGTTAGAAAAAAATATTTACTCGACTCCATCAGCCGCACCAAAGAATCAACATATATTTAATTATTTTAATATATTTTATATTTATATTAATTTAACATTCAAACAACAATAATTAGTATCACAAATAGTTTTGAAGAAGTTGAGGCAACCGTACGAATATCACTCATCAATTTTTAATTTAAGCTTGACTCACTTCATCATATCAAATACATGAAAATTATAAAAATAAAAATATTAATTAAAATTATAATAAAGTTATCTACATATATATATTAGTATATAATTATGTAAATATTAACTAATTTATAAAATCTAATTAATAATATTTTCCTAGTTTGGCCAAATTCCTTCCCCACTTTTATTTCTTTCTCCATCTTGTAACGTATTCCACCAATGGTTGACTAATTCCACGTTGCACAATTCCATTCATCCCCTTGATCTATAAAATTGCCTCACTTTACCCCAACATAACATTTTCCAGGATTTGCTTTCTCTCTCTCTCTCGAGAGAGAGATAGAGAGAGAGCAAAAAAGAGGGTAGACACATGACAACCTGTATCAATCTAGAGGAGTTTTCTTGCTATTTTTACGTAGCATCTCGATTTGCTTGATGCAAGCGTAACCGGTAACTTGCCTTTGATTTTTCTTTTTTCGCGATAGGGCATGACAAAGCTTGCAGTTCACTTGCATCAAACAAATCAGAGGCTATATAAAATCTTAACATCTTCAGATCCATCTAATAATATTCACTACTCATATGGTTTGGACTTCATTCAATCTTATCCCACATAAACTCTTACATGAATGTATTATATATATAGTGAATTTAATGCAGACTTTAATTTTAATTTTGTGGAATAACCCCAAATCAAAATTGTAGACTAAAGTTTTGTTGCACCATTAAAAATTTACATAGGTACATAGATTAATAATTATAATTTTGTTGTGGGAACAATCCAAAAATATGAGGAGATAATTTTGACAAAATTTTTCCATAATTACTAGTCATACACATACATAGTAAGTTACTTGATTTTACCTCTGTTTAGGGATGTTT
>JACEIK010011391.1:22951-36543 GCA_018107945.1 Datura stramonium | reverse complement strand
GGCTTTAACTCTATGTTGCTCCTTGAGTGAATTCAGAATATTTCGTTGACCACAATTAGACTTAATTAAACTCTATCGAAAACTTTTATAATCAACATTTGCGGTATTTATTATCACACTTGAACTTTATAGTTAGCCGAATTGGTCCAGTCCCTGTAGGTTCGACATTCCGGTTCTTAAAAAGAGCCACTATATTACTTGTACAACCCGTACACTTGCGGTGCACCGAACAACCTCCAAAACTGAGAGGTAAACTGAGTACACCTATCTGAGATGATGGACAAAGGTACTCCATGCAACCGAACGAACTCACAAGTTTACAATCTAGCATAATCCTCGACTGAATTGGTAGTTTTGATCGGTACGAATAGGCTGATTTGGTCAACCTGTCCACAATCACTCATATAGAGTCATACTGTCAGCGGGTATGAGGCAAGCCTGTAATGAAGTCCATATTGATCTCCTCCCACTTCAAATTAGGAATGATAATATCTTGAAGCATACCTCCAGGTCTCTGATGCTCAACATTCACCTGTTGGCAATTCGGACACTTAGCCACAAACTCCGTTATGTCCTTCTTCATGCCATTCCACCAATAGATTTTTTGTAGGTCAAGGTACATCTTGGTGGCACTTGAATAAATACAGTACCGAGATTCATGAGCCTCGCTCAACAACCGCTCTCTCAAGCCATCTACAACTGTCATGACCTGAACATAGGCCCGGATAGAGACATGGAATCTAGAACCCTAAATGGCTCCAAGTCAATCCATGGCATGAACATAATGACTATAGATCATCATAACAAAGATAATAATAAAATTCTAAAATAGCAGAAATCTAAATACAAAACGTCTATCCAATGATACATCATAACACTGAATCCAAAGCTGAAAATACAAGACTACGTCTAGAAAGCCTCTAACATACTAAAGAACTAATGGGACAACACCCCAACTAGCTCACTAGAAATATGAATACAAAATAAAATAGCTCAACTAACTAAAGGTCCTTGAAGGATGAGGACTTACCAACTGGAGAACTGGATAAGCTCGGGAGACTAGCTAATGGCGAGACTGAGTCTGAACTCTGAAACTGTATCATGAAATGATACAACATAGAATATGCGGTCAATACTTGGAATGAACTGATTATGCAAGGTAAGTAAAACAGGGTGAGTAAGAAAAAACTAAAATCATGCATATCATAAAGCATAACATCAAAAGATTCTGCGAGTAAAGGCTGCATGCTAATATCTGAAAACATGATTAGACATAAACTGGACCTCAAAACTGAATGGAATGACCCAAAGCTTAAATTGATATTTTTAAATAAAACTAATAACCTAATCATTAGGTCAAACCTGCTGAAAACATAATATTATAACTGACAAACATGTATAACTAAAATTATGAGGAGGAATCCTAGTATTCCGTCTGTTTTCTAGGTTTGGAAAAGTGTGAATTTTCAAGAATGAGAATCATATGATATGTTGGGGGAACAATGGGAGACTCCTCATATAACTTACACTATCATGATAGAGCTTACGTGATCCTAAAAATTACACTCAAGTGAGCATAGCCATCCAAATCCTTGCAAGGGCTAAATACGCATTCATGATATCGATATCAAGTTGAAGGCCCCTAGGTGGAGTAAAACTCAAAAGAGAGGTCTCAATGTAAATACATAAACCTACATTGCCACATAGTTCTGAGATCGGGGAAACCTTGGAACCCCAAGCCTACTCGGTGCTAGACACTGCTCCCAAAAACATGCAAAGTGCTCTCCATCATTTTTCAATGAAGCTGATAATGTAATTACATGCATAGTTTGAAATATGGTCACGGGGAGTCTTGACTCCAAAACATATCAGAAGCTGTAGTGGAAGTCTTGACTCCAAGACATATGATAAACTAATCTTATTAGCCTTGACTAAATTATGAAAAACATAACTTGTATGGGCTTTCCCTAATCTTAAAATCATGCATATTTGAAACAGACTTCACAGTCATAATCATAGATTCATACATGGATAATTTGAAGCCATTTAATCATGCTAGATATCTCATCGTACTTGAAATCATGGAGCATAAGCTTGACTTTTCATGAAACTTGCATAACTGGGAATAATTTTTCTAAAACTTGAAATCATAAATTTATAATTAATTTGTACATAAAATCTTTCCATGAATCTTAAAACATCATTTGAAACATGAAGGGAATTGACCGATGAATAAAGTATGAACAATTTCATAAACTTGAGTTAAAACCACATAAGATCAAACATTCATGAACTTGAGGAGAAAATTGGGCATGAGAGTGAAAGAAAACTCTCATTCATGGCCCTACATACCTGGGTAAGCTGAATCTACACCCTTCCTTGAAAGCCCCAAGAGAATTGGGGAAGAACTTGAAGATTTCTAGGCTTGATCTCCTATAGGATCTTCTAGACTTGCATGCCTGGGAAGGGAATGGGTTACAATAGGCTAAAACCTCTTAAAATTCCTGGGAAGGGAATGGGTTACAATAGGCTAAAACCTCTTAAAACCTTCCTAACATAGCTTAAAACAATGTAGTTTAAGGCTTAGGATCTTAGAAATTATGAAAACACCCTTACTAATTCCGCAGGAAAAATAACTCTGCCAGTACCAACGAGGGACATCATGAGTCGTTACTCTAGAGAACGACTCATTTTCCTCTCCCATTACCTTTACTTTAAACACAATCTCCAACCTGGCCATCCTTACCATGACCCATTTCATGAGTCGCGAAGTGACACCACGACTCGTGGCACCCAATGAGAACACCCCCTGACCACGACTCTTGGGATTAGCCACTAGATGAGTTGTTACCTGCTGGATGAATCGTCATCCCATCCATTGTCAAGTCCTGTAACAACTTTCATTCTTCAATCTTCCCTCTGCCTTCACGAGCCACATCACGACTCATTAAGTCACTTCACAGGTTGTCCTATGACCTGGTGTGAAATTATTTTGCTTTCTCTACTTGAACCCCCGGGTCTAATCTTATGGACTTTTGGGGTATTACAATATCTCCCCCTTGGAAAAATTCATCCTCGAATGTGAGTAAACATACTGAGAAGCTGGGAAAAAGGAACTGCAATCCCAAATACTAAATATCTGAAGCTGAAAACTAACGGAGTGATTGAATTTAGACTGATATACATGATTGAACTAAGCTCAGGAATCACACACACATGCAATGACATAAATAAAACTGAGAGACATGAACTAGACATGAAACTTGATAGAGTGTTAAGGAGGAAACTGATACCCCATGTTGGGATTGATTCTGAAGGGAATAAATGCGGGTATCTAGCCTTCATATCTGCTTCGGCTTCCTACGTAGCTCCCTCAACAAGCTGATTCCTCCACAGAACCTTTACTAAAGCTTCTTCTTTGTTTATTTACTTCTGAACCTGACGATCAAGGATCTCAACTGGCACCTCCTCATAGCTAAGGTTATCCTTCATACCTACGCTCTCCATTGGAACAACCAAAGTAAGATCACCAATGCATTTCTTTAATAATGATACATGGAAGACTGAATGTATCGAAGCCAACTCCGCTGGTAGCTCTAACTTATAGGCCACTTTGCCAACACGTCTCAGATTCCGGTAGGGATCAACATATCAGGGACTAAGCTTCCGTTTATTTTCGAACCATATTACCCCTTCATGGGAGATACCTTCAAGAACACCCAATCATCAACTTTAAACTCAAGCTCTCTCCGCCTAATATCAGCATATGACTTTTGATGACTCTAAGTTGTTTTCAGCCTTTCCCTTAGAAGGTAAACTTTCTTTATAGCCTCATGAACTGACCAACATAGCTTCTTCTACCTCAAACCAACCAATAGGCGATCAACATCTTCACCCATAAAGAGCCTCAAATGGAGCCATCTGAATACTGGAGTGGTAACTGTTATTGTAAGAAAACTTGATAAGAGGTAAATGATCATCTCAACTACCTTAAAAATCAATCACACATTCTCTCAACATATCCTCAAGAGTCTGAATGGTCCATTGAGCCTGACCATCCGTCTGTGGGAAAAAACTTGTGCTAAGTTTGACCTTAGTACCAAGTCCCTTCTGAAAGGACTTTCAAAATTGTGAGGTGAACTGAGTACCTTTATCTGACATGATGGACAAGGGAACTCCATGAAACCAAACTAACTCCCGAATATATAATTTAGTATAATCCTAGCTGAGTTAGTAGTTTTGAACGGTAAGAAATAAGTTGCTTTATTCAACCTGTCTACAATAACCAAAATAGAGTCATACTATCGACATGTGTAAGGTAACCCTATGATGAAATCCATATTGATCTCTTCGCATTTCCAAGTGTGGATACTGATTTCTTGTAGTACACCTCCTGATCTTTGATGCTCCACTTTCACTTGTTGACATTCAAACACTTAGACACAAACTCCGCTATGTCCTTCTTCATGCAATCCCACTAATAGAATTCCCGTAGATCACGGTACATCTTGGTGGCACCTGGAAGTATAGGATATCAGGAACCATGAGCCTCATGCAACATCCACTCCCTTAAATCATCAATTTCCGGAACACGCAAACGACCTTGATATCAAAGTACTCTATCTCCCCCTTGGAAGAAGACCTCTACCTTCTGATTCTTAACCGCTTCCTTCAACTTCATCATAATAGGATCCTGATCTTGTCTGTCCTTGACCTCAGTCACCAAAGAGGATGCAGAACCATTCTGAACAGTGACCCCACTATCTATCGAATCAACAAGGTGAACTACTAAATAAGCAAGCCTATGGAAATACTTCAATAACTATTTCCTTTCATCCTTCACATGAGAAACACTCTCTATTGATAGACTGCTAAGAGCATCAGCCACAACATTAGCCTTGTCTGGATTACAAAGGACACTCATGTCATAGTCCTTGAGAAGCTCTAACCACCTCTGTTGTCACAAATTCAGGTCCTTCTGAGTAAACACGTATTGAAGGCTCTTATGGTCTGTGAATACATCTATATGCACCCCATATAAGTAGTGCCTCCAAATCTTCAATACAAACACCACTGCTTCCAATTCTAGGTCATGGGTCGGGTAATTCTTCTCATGAGTCTTAAGTTGTCTAGAGGCATACGCAATGTCTTTACCATGATGCATCAATACACAACCAAGACTAATCCTACAAGCATCACAATACACAACAAATCCATTTGTACCCTCTGGTAGGGTCAATACTGGGGCTTAACTAAGTCGAGCCTTTTAACTCTTAAAAATTCTTCTCACAGGCATCCGACCATTGAAATTTGACTTTCTTATAGGACAACTTAGTCAACGGTGCTGCAATGGATGAAAATCCTTCAAAAAACCTCCTGTAATAGCCATCTAAACCCAAGGAACTCCTGATATCCGAAAGATTAACTACTCTAGGCCAATTCTTTACAACTTCTATCTTTTGGGAGTCCACTTGTACACCCTCACTTGACACCACATGGCCCAAAAATGCTACCGAGTCCAACCAAAACTCACACTTGCTGAACTTAGTAAACAGCTGGCAATCCTTGAGAGTCTGTAGCACAATCCTCAAATGAGCGACATACTCCTCCTCGCTCCGAGAGTATATGAGAATTTCATCAATGAATTCGATCACAAATATTTCCAAGTATGGCTTAAACACCCTGATCATCAAATCCATAAAATTGGCAGGATCATTCTTTAGTCCAAAAGACATAATTACAAACTCATAGTGACGATACCGAGTCATGAAGGCTGTCACTCTTTCTAACTCTAAGCTGATGATAACCGAAACTGAGGTCTATCTTTAAGAAGCACTTGGCACCCTGAAGTTGGTCAATAAATTCATCAATTCTGGGAAGGGGATACTTGTTCTTGATGTAACCTTGTTCAACTGTCGGTACTCAATGCGTATATGAAGAGACCCATCCTTTTTTCGAACAAAGAGAATTGTTGCACCCCACAGGGACTTGCTAGATCTAATGAAGCCCTTATCTGGAGATCCTTCAACTGCTCTTTCAAATCCTTTAGCTTAGTTGGAGCCATTATAAAAGGAGGACTAGATATAGGTTGCGTATCCGGAAGCAGGTCAATACCAAAGTCAATCTCCCCCTCGGGAGGGATTCCTACTAGATCATCTGGGAAAACCTGTAGATACTTACACACTATAGGAACTGACTAGAGAGTCGGGGTCTCGGATGTAGCACTCTTAACCTTAACTAGATTATAAACACAACCCTTGGAAATCATCTTTCTGGCCTTAAGGTAGGAAATGAGCGACCTACAGTCACAGCTGAACTACCCTTCCATTCTAGGACTAGCTCACCCATAAATTGAAATTCTACCATATGGGTTCTACAATTCACTGAGGCATAACATGCATGAGACCAATCCATACCAAAGATAACATCAAAATCAGTCATGTATAACTCTACTAGATCGACTGAGGTGACTTTCTAAAGGACTGTGACAGGGAAAGTTTTGTATACCCATCAAGCTATAACTGAGTCACTTACTGGTGTAGACACAGAGAAGGTTTCTGATAGGACTTCGAGACTAATTCCGAAATTAATCATAATGTTATTATGACCAACTTCACTCTTGGCTTCAACAGCATGTTCTTCTTCTTGCACTAACATACCACTCTCATTTTCAATGCTAGTTACAACTGTATCATGAGTCACTGCACTTGAAACATCATCTTCTTTATAATGTTCTTCACATGCCTCATGTGAACTCAACGTATGGAGTCACATAAGATAAGGTAGCCCCTGGATCTAACAATGCATATACATCAAGATGGAATACATGTAACATACTTGTGACCATATCTGGGGAGATCTCCTGCTCCTGACGTGATGATAGGGCATAAAACCTATTCTAACGCTGACCACCACCTACACTAGTGGATGCACCCTACTGAGCTAAGCGTGCTGGTGGACCTGATGAACTAGAAGCTGAGTCACGGTCTCTACCTTGGCCCTGTCTAGCCGCTAGACAATCTTTGAGCATGTGGTCGGGCTTCCCGCACCCAAAACATGCCCTTGAACCTGCTAAGAACTATCCGGTGTGCCTCCTACCACTCCTAGCACAAACTAGAATGTTGGGCTCTCCTGACCTGCTCCCCTGATCTCGAGAGCCTTATATCTTTCCCCTCTAATCGCGCCTAGAGTGGATGGCACACTGGCTGATGACGGTGTTGGGGTTGATGATCGATGGTGGGATTGCTGACGATGTCCGCTACCAGACCTCTACTGGGAAAACTCAAAACTATTTGTCCTGACCCTCTTGGCCTCTCTCTCCCTCTCCTTCATCTGCAATGACTCCATCTGCAATGACTCCATCTGCTAGGCATAAGAGATCAATAGGGAGAAGTCAATGTCCTGATGAAGCATAGAGATCCTGTAGTCCTTGACCAAATAATCTGCTACTCCATTCAACAAATTTTCTCACTAGAGCCTTCTGATCGACCACCATCTCCGGCACATATTTGGACAACTGGGTGAACTCAAGAGCATACTCCTGAACGGTCATGTTGTTCTTTCTTAAATTCACGAACTCAGTTGCCTTGATTTTCCTCATCTCCCAGGGAAAGAATTGGTCTAAGAATGCGATGAGAAACTCATCCCAACAAACAGGGCTCGCTCCGACTCCCTGGCTATCCTTCCACTACATGTACCATATATGGGCGACTCGTTTCAACTGATAAGAGGCTAAGTCTACACACTCCTCCCCCGTCACCCCTATTATCTGGGTGATCTTCTATATCTCCTCTATGAACTCGTGTGGGTCATCATCCACCCTCGACCCAAGGAACTCAGGGGGATTCATCATGAGAAAATCTCGAACTCTCGCCACCGCTACATTCCCATTCTAGGGAACGTGAGCCACTGCCTACAGATTGACCTGAGCGGTCAACTGTTATGCCAAGATTTGAATGGCTACCCTAAACTCAGCATGGCCAACCTACTCCGGCACCGGATCTGCTGGGGCCTGCTGGTGCCCATCTCTATTACAATCCTCATGGCCATTCCCATTTCTGTTCCTTCTTCTATTCATATAAACTGGAGGCATGATTCTGTAAAAGTATAAAGGTAGAGTTAGAGGAGTCGAGAGAGTTGAACTAATAGCACGAGATAGAATCGTGAAACAAGGGAAGTTTCCTAAAATGTTTCGTCGACTCTTCGTCATAAGTGTGGCGTGATTCACACCCACAAAAAAGACTCTAGTAAAGTATCTTTCAGACACCCTAGGACACATCAAAACCTAATGCTCTGATACAAAGTTTGTCACGACCCGAACATAGACCTGGATCGAGACACGGAACTTAGAACCTTAAATGGCTCCAAGTCAACCCATGGCATGAATATAATGACTATAGATCATCATAAAAAGCTGATAATGAAATTATAAAACAGCAGAAATCTGAATACAAAACATCTATCAAATGGTACATTATAACACTAAATCTGAAGCTGAAAATACAAACTATATCTGGAAAGCCTCTAACATACTGACGAACTGATGGGTCAAAACCCCAACTAGCTCACTAAAAATCCAAATACAAAATAACATAGCTCAACTAGCTGAAGTTCCTTGAAAGATGAGGACTCACCAACTGGAGAATTGGATATGCTCAAGAGATTGGCTAACGGCAAGACTGAGTCTAAACGTTTGAACCTGTATGAAATGATATAGCATAGAGTATGCGGTCAGTACTTGGAATGTGTTGAGTATGCAAGGTATGTAAAACAGGTTGAGTAAGTAAAAACTGAAATCATATATATCATAAATCATAACATCATAAGATTTTGAGAGTAACGATTCCACACTGATATCTAAAAACATGATTAGACATAAACTGGACCACATAATTGAATCGAATAACCCAAAGCTAAAATTGAGATTTTTAAATAAAATTAATAACCGGATCATTGGGTCAAACCTGTTGAAAACATAATATTATAACTAATAAACATGCATAACTGAAATCATGAGGAACAATGGGAGACTCATCATATAACCGACACTATCACAATAGAGTTTACGTGATCCCAACTATTACACTCAAGTCGGCAGAGCCATCCAAAACCTTGGCAGGGCTAAAGATGCTACCATGATATCAATATCAAGCTAAAAGCCCCTTGGAGCCGGGGGGAAACTCACAAGGGATTTTCCAATGTAAATATATAAACCTAAGTTGGCGCGTAGTTTTGAGATCGGGGAACCTTGAAACCCTAAGCCTACTCAATGCTATACACTGCTCCTAAAAACATACAAAGTTCTCTCCATCGTTTTTCAACGAAGCTGATAATGTAATTACATGCATAGTCTGAAATCTGGTCATGGGGAGTCTTGACTCCAAAACATATCATAAGATGTAGTGGAAGTCTTGACTCGAAAACATATGATAAGATGATCTTATTAGCCTTAGATAAACTATGAAAAACATAGTTAACTTGTGTGGGCTAGCCAAATCTTAAAATCATGCATACTTCAAATAGACTTCACAAGTCAAAATCATAGATCCATACGTGGATAATTTGCAATCATTTAATTATTCTAGATATCTCATCGTACTTGAAATCATGGATCATAAGCTTGACTTTTAATGAAACTTGCATAATTGGGCATAATTTTTCTAAAAATTGAAATCATAAATTTATAATTAATTTGTACATAAAATCTTCCCATGAATCTTAAAACATCATTTAAAACATGAAGGGAATTGAACCATGAATAAAGTATAAAGAATTTCATAAACTTGAGTTATAACCACATAAGATCAAACAGTTGAATTCATAAACTTGAGGAGAAATTTGGACATGAGAGTGAAAGGAAACTCTCATTCATAGCCCTACATACATGGGTAAGCTGAATCTACACCCTTCCTTGAATGCCCAAGATATTTGAGGAAGAACTTGAAAATTTCTAGGCTTGATCTCCTATGGGATATCATAGACATGTATGCATGGGAAAGGAATGGGTGAGAATAGGTTAAACCCTCTTAAAACCTTCCTAACAGAGCTTAAAATGACGCATTTTAGGGCTAATGAGCTTAGGAATTATGAAAACACCCTTACTAATTCCGCAAGAAAAGTATCTCTGCCAGTCCCAACAAGGGAAATCATTAGTCGTTACTCCAAAGGATGACTCGTTGTCCTCTCTCGTTACCTTCACTGGAAACTCAACCTCCAACTTGGCCATCCTGACCACAACCCACTCTATGAGTCATAAAGTGACACCATGAATCATGGAACCCTCTGAGAACACCCCCTGACCACGACTCTTGGGGTGAGCCACTAGACGACTCAGCGTCCCATCCATCGCCAAGTCCCGAAACAACTTTCATTCTCCAATATTCCCTCTGCCTTAATGAGACACATCACGACTCGTTAAGTTACATCACGGGTCACTTGACGGTCATCCTATGACCTAGTGCAAAATTTTCCTTCTTTCTCCACTTAAACCCCCGGGTCTGATCTTAGGGACTTTCAGGGTATTACAACAATCGGCACACACAATCGGCCTTGATATCGGAGTACACTATCTCCCCCTTGGGAAAAAAAACTCCACTTTCTGATTCCGAATGGATTCCCTTAGCTTCACTAGGATAGGATCCTCATCTTTCCTAGTTTTAACTTCCATGATCAATGAAGATTCCGACCTATTCTGAATAATAACCCCCACCATCCATGGAATCTGTAAGGTGAACACCTAAATGTGAAAGCCTATGAACATCCTTCACTAACTCCTTTCTCCTATCCTCCACATGAGACACACTCTCCCTGGACGGCATACTAGGACCATCCGTCACTACATTGGCCTTTCCCGAATAATAAAGGATACTCATGTCATAGTCTTTGAAAAGCTCTAGCGATCTCCTTTTTCGCAAATTCAGGTCCTTCTGAGTGAACATGCATTGAAGGCTCTTGTGGTCCGTAAACACATCCACATGCACCCCATACAAATAGTTCCTCCAAATCGTTAAAGAAAATGCCACAGTTTCCAACTCTAGATCATGCGTCGGATGATTCTTCTCATGAGTCTGAAGCTATCTAGAGGCATATGCAATGACCTTGCCATGCTGCATCAACATACAACCAAGACCAACCCTAGAGGCATCACAATATTCAACAAAATCATCTATGCCCTTTGGCAGGGTCAATACTGGGGCTGATATAAGTCGAGTCTTTAACTCCTGAAAACTCTTCTCACAAGCATCCGACCACTGAAATTTGACCTTCTTATGGGTCAACTTAGTGAACGGTGCTGCAATAGATGAAAATCTCTGTATGAACCTCCTGTAATAGCTAGTTAAACCCAAAAAGCTTCTAGTATCTGTAGGTCTGACAGGTCTAGGCCAATTCTTCACCGCTTCTATTTTTGAGAGTCCACCTGCACACCCTCTCTAGACACTACATGACTCAAAAATGCAACTAAGTTCAATCAAAACTCACACTCACTGAATTTTGCAAACTGCTAGTGATCCTTGAGATCTGCAACATAATCTCATAAGTGGCATGCTCCTCCTCACAACGAGAGTATATGAGAATATCATCTATGAAGACAATCACTAACATATCCCATTGCTTCAAAACCCTATTCATCAAATCTATAAAAGCTGCAGAAGAATTCATTAGCCAAAAAAACATAATTACAAATTCATAGTGACCATACCAAGTGTTGAAGGCTGTCTTTGGAATGTCACTCTCCCTAACTCTGAGCTGAAGGCTACTCCTTAATGAACTCGTATGGGTCCTCATCCACCTTCGACCCAAGAAACTTAGGTGGGTTCATCTTGCGAATGTCTCGCACTTTGCCCACCATTGCATTCGCATTTTGAGGGACATAGGCCACGGTCTATTGGTTGACCTGAGTGGTCATCGCCTGTGCTAACATATGAAATGCCGCTCTAAACTCAGCATGAGTGACCCACTCGGGAAAAGGATCCACTTGAGCTAGTGGGTCTGACTGATGCCCATCTCCACAACCATTTTTGTTTCCATTTCTTCTACCATTAACTCTGCATAGAGGCGTATTTATGCAAATGCATATAGTACGAGTTATAGGAATAGAGAGGTAGTTCATTGCACGATATAGATCATTAAAAAAGGAAAAATTCCTAAAACATCTTGTAGCCTCTTCCCTATAAGTATGGAGCGCTTCATACCCATAGATAAGACTATATTTAACGTGTCTTTTAGACACCCTAGGACACACCTAAACCTTTTCTCTGATATCAAGTTTGTCATAACCTGAGCTGGGACCTCGGATCGAGACACGGGACCTAGAACAATAAATGGCTTCAAGCTAATCCATGGTACATACATAGCATGAATTAAGAGCATAATCAAGTGGTAATCAACATAAACATGAATAAGCGGAAGACTAAATAACATAAAGCATATATCAAGCAATAATATCATAATGTTGAATCACAAAGTTGAATATACTAAGTCTATGTCTGAAAAGTCTCTACTATCTAATGAGATGCTAGGACAAGACCCCAGCTAACTCCAAGTCTGAAACTAAACAAAACAAGTCTAAATTGATATATGTCCTTGGATGATGAGGACTCACTCAAAGTAGAATGGAGCTGAACTGAGTGAGT
This sequence comes from Datura stramonium, assembly GCA_018107945.1. Taxonomy (NCBI): domain Eukaryota; kingdom Viridiplantae; phylum Streptophyta; class Magnoliopsida; order Solanales; family Solanaceae; genus Datura; species Datura stramonium. The sequence goes on along the minus strand of JACEIK010011391.1, from coordinate 23,911 downwards.
GCGAGCTAGTGACAATATTGGGAGGGATCACCTTAACCTATATCATGAGATGATATAGCATAGAGTATGAGGTCAATACTTTGAATGTACTAAGTATGTAAAGTAAGTAAAACATGCTTAGTAAAAAAGTTAGCTGAAATCATGCATATAAATCAAATAGACCATGAAAGTAAGGACTACATGCTAAAGGCCATATCTATAATATACATAATCATAAGTTATTCATCATATACTAAACATAATGACCTAAGATTTAAAAGTAGAAATCATATGACTTGTCATGCTCGAAATCATAAGTAAAAGCTCATAAACTGATCATTGGGTCAAACCTGCTAATAAACATAATATCATAAATCGTGAACATGATTAACTAAAATCATGAGAAACAATGGGAGACTCGTCATAATCGACAACCACCATGTATAAGAGTTTGATGATCTTACATGTTGCTCACATGGAGAAGAGCCAACCTAAGCCTTTCCAGGGCAAAGGATGAATAAGGTGTGATGTCATGGTGTGCCCTTGGGTGGGGGAAGCACTCTCTTGAGAGGTTCCAATAAGAATATATCCTACGTTGGCGCGTAGTTCAGAGATCGGGGACTTCGTAACCCCTAAACTACTCGGTGCAAGAAACTACTCCCAAAATATGCATATTGCACATATAATCATATTCTCAAAATATAGCTTAAATCTAAAATTAGGAGTCTTGACTCTAAAACATATCATAAACTGATCTTGTTAGACTTGGCTAAAATCATAATAATATACTTGACTTGCATGGGCTTGCGCAAACCATAAAATAATGCATACTCGAAGTAGAATTATCAAGTAAAAATCATGGAATCATGAGTTGAGAGTTCATAAATATTCATTTATACTAGAAAATTCATCATGCTTGAAATCATGGATCATAGGCTTGAATTTTCGTAAAACATACATAATAGGGAATAAATTCTAATA
>JACEIK010011389.1:0-27991 GCA_018107945.1 Datura stramonium | reverse complement strand
CAAGCTATTAGATGAGGGTTGGTAGCCTCAAATCTCCGTTGTTAATCCCTTTTCCCATTCTTTACTTCCTTGATCCGGTAAGTAAGAATAAGGCAAGTCCAAACGTTTTCAACCGTCAAGAATCAATCAAAACAAAGGGAAAAATAATACATGCATAAAACCCCGTTCAAGAATCACTAAGTATTTTTACCTATGTGTGTTAATTCATCTTGGTTCCCACAAACCTAATTTATGGGTTTAGCTACTCATGTTTGTATTATTGCAATTACAAAGTATAGAAGAAATCATAATTGCAACTTACAAATTATTGTAGAATAAAAACCAAGTAGATTGAATAAAATTCCAATGTTGCTTTCGTTTCTTTAATCAATTTCGTTTCTTGAATCATGAACAATTGTATGAAAATTTTCTCAAGAATATCCTCACAATATAGTTCAAGATCCTCTCTCAATATCGGTTAAAATCCTTCTAAAAATCGTCTCTTAAAATAAACCCAAATTGGGTATTTATAGTTCCAAAAAATCCTTTTCCTAAATAAACTTGGAAACCAGGTCCGCAGTGGCAACGGGCTAGGTGACGGGTCGTTAGGCCTTCTGACGAGTCATTTTTCGCTCAAAGAAGTCATCCTCAGCAACATATTCTGGCTTGGCAACGGGTCACCTAACAACTCGTCAGGCCTAAGAACGAGTTGTTAGGTCCCTCATGGACTGACTCTTACAAAAATCCAGTGCACTTCACGGATAGCTCCAGTGGCCTGCCAACAAGTCGTTCCTTCATATGACGACTCGTGATGTCTCTCGTCAACTTTACTGGACACTTGGCTGCAATTTTCTCTTCAAAGCCTAACGGTTGACCTCACGACTCGTTTCCAACTCATCAAATGCACTGTTTCACTTCTTCAAAACTTCATCTTTTTTCCCAAGTCTCAAGCAACGGGTCGTTCCTCCTGCCAACGACTCGTTGAGTGCTTGGAAGTCACCTTTCAATTGTTTTTATCATTAATTCGACCAAATTCACTTCAATACCATTTTCCTGCACATTATGCACAAAATACCTTATACCCATATAAACATACCTGGAATGTGCATAATTTCTTGGTTTTAAGCGTCAAAAGTGCTGTAAAATTACGGCACATCAATGGAGAAAGAGAGAAGATGCCCTATTTTCTTGGATATAAATTCTACAGAAAATACTGTGTAATGAGCATATCGTAGTAGAGCATATCACATCATCTTTTGCCTTTCTTAGCTTTAGAACATTCCTTTGGCAGATAAAAGGAGAATTTGATTGGTAGAATTTGCAAAGTACAATTCTCTTCTTCTTCTTCTTAATAGCAAGGTACAACCATTGTTGAAGACTACTTGTGAACTTTATTTTACTACTCTTGTTATTGAATCTAATGAGTTTATTGCTATATGTGCTTTTGAATTTCTTAATCATGAGTAGCTAAATGATTAACTAGAGGTGTGTGATGATGAATACTTAATTAAAGTGGGTATTGCTAGAGTCATCTCCATATTGTTTAAATAAGCGTAAATCTGTTAGATTCTCTTCGATCTATAATGGAAGGTCCATTGATTATGATGTGGGTCTACTTGTTCTTACTTGATTGTTTCTTGTAAAAGAATAATTAAGTATTTGAAGAGAATTTAATGGTGGGTATGGATGATAGATTGTGAAATTGGTCTAGAAATAGCGAAAATTGCATTCTCACTTCTAATTAGTAGCTAATACTTAGAAATTAGTGCAGCTACTAACCAAAATCTAATCGGGTTGAGCTAATAATGGCTAGAGGTTTGATAAAACTCTCGTAAAAGGTGCTTATAAAGCTGAAAAGCTGTAATTACCCATTTCCCCAAGATTATTTACACTAATTGAACTTATGTGATGATCTAGCATGTCCCTATCAGTTAGTATATCATCTACACCACATCTCTAGTCTTTCACATTCTTGTCCACAACCTTGGTGATTTTGCTATTGTGGGCAACCAAATTACCAATTATAATCTACTACAAATTCCAATCTCCGCCAACTTATTTTTTTATGTTTATTCTAAGTGGTGCAAGCTAACTTCAATTTCTCAACCGACACTTGTAATTATCACTCACTAGTCTTTGTGGTATTCGACCCCAACACTTGTCGGGTTAATTGCTTTGATACTTTGATCGTGCATACCGTTCCTATGAGGAGTATATTTTGGACGTTATCAGTGTTGGCCCATCAGCTCAGCAGATGCTTAGACGCTTTCCAGACAGCTATGTATAGATAGTTCAGCGATGTTGGTTCGCATTTACATTCATATTGTTATGCTATGCATATTTCCACTTATATCATGTTCATGCTTTAATTTACTCTTAGTAATGCTCTTATTTATTCTATGTTTATGTCATGGGTCAGCTTGGATCCATTCATGGTTCTAGGTGTCGTGTCTTAGTTCGGGGTCCAATGTTCGAGTCATGACAAACTTGGTATTAGAGCATTAGCTTTAGGTGTGTCATTGGGTGTATGAAATCCATGATAAGTAGAGTCTTTTCCATGGGTGTGAAGCGTGCCACACTTATGAGAAGGAGGCTACGAGGCGATTTAGGAAATTTCCCTTTTTTCATGATCTCTGTCGTGCAGTGAAGTACATCTATCTACTCTTCTAACTCATGCTATACGCATTTTTAGAAAAATGCCTCCATGACAACTTAGTGGAAGAATAAATGGTAACGACAATGGCTATGGCAATAGCAACATAGATAGGCATCAACTAGCCCCACCAGCTCTAGCGGATCCCTTGCTCGAGCAGGTTACTCATGCCGAGTTCAGGGCCACTTTTCAGATGTTTGATTAGGATATGACAACTCATTTCAACCATCAGGCAGTGGCCCATCTCCACCAGAATGGGAATGCAGCCACGGCTAGGGTGCAAGACTTTCTCAAGATGAACCCACATGAGTTTCTTGGGTCAAATATGGATGAGGACCTACATGAGTTCATAGAGGAGATTCAGAAGATCACTAAGATTATGGGGGTCACTAGAGAGGAGAGTGCAGAATTGGACTCCTATTAGCTGAAGGGGGTTGCTTATATATGGATCCGATAGTGGAAGGAAAGTAGGGGAATTGGTGTTGTTCCCATTGGTTGGGATGAGTTTTTTACCGCTTTCTTGGATAGATTCTTTCCTCGAGCGTTGAGGGAGGCAAAGGCAGCTGAGTTGATCAATCTGAAGTAGAACAACATGACTATCTAGGAGTATGCTTTGGAGTTTACCCGGTTGTCCAAGAATGCATAGGAGATGATGGTCGATCCAAGGGCTCATATGAGCAGGTTCGTGAATGGGGTTGAAGATTCATTGGTCAAGGAGTGTAGGATCTCCATGCTAATTAATGATATAGATATCTCCCGACTGATCATATATGCCTAGAAGATAGAGGCAGAGCAAATAAAGGAGAAGGAGAGAGAGGCCAAGAGGGCCAAGATAGGGAGCTATGGGAATTTTTAGTAGAGGTTTAGTGGTGGACATCACTCTCAGCCACCAGAGGTCTCCTGCCTCAGCCCCATCATCAGCTAGCTTTCCATCCTGACCTCGAGGTGATCAAAGGAGTAGGGCATCAAGTTCTATGGGATAGAAGATCTCGACGGTAGAGCACACTTTCCCAGTCTACAAAAAATATGGTAAGAACCACCCAGTAGAGTGCTTGGTTGGCTCAGATGTTTGCTTCGGGTGTGGGAAGCCCGAACACATGCGCAGGGATTGTCGTTGGCTAGGGAGGGCGACAGTGGAGGTCGTGCCCCAGCCACCACTTTAGTAGCTCCAATAGCTCTCCCATCTCAGCAGAGCGCTTCTCCTAATGTGGGTGGCGGACAACACTAGAAGAAGTTCTATGCACTTTCATCTCAACAGGAGCAAGAGGTCTCACCTAATGTGGTCACTGGTATGTTATGAGTATTCCATCTTGATATTTATGCATTGTTAGTTCTAGGGGCTATATTATCTTTCATGATGTGACTCCTTATTTTGCAATTAGTTTTAATATTAGTCTCGAAGTCCTATCAGAACCCTTCTCAATCTCTACTCCTGTCGGTGAGTCAGTTTTAGCTTTATAGGTATACAGGAATTACCCTGTCACGATCCTTCAGAAAGTTACCTCATCCGACCCAGTGGAGTTAGATATGACCAATTTGAATTTTATATTCGATATGGATTGGTTACATGCTTTTTATGCTTCAATCAATTGTAGAACCCGTATGATAGAATTTCGGTTTCTACTGAACTAGTCCTAGAGTGGAAGGGTATTTCAGTTGTGCCTGTAGGCCACTTTGTTTCCTATCTCAAGGCTAGAAAGATAATCTTCAAGGGTTATGTGTTCCATCTAGTGCGAGTTAAAGATTCCACGTTTGAGATCCCAACTGTTCAGTCATTTCCTGTTGAAGGTGAGTATCCAAAGGTGTTTCCAAATGATCTACCAGGAGTCCCTCCTGAGCGGGAGATTGATTTTGTTATTGACCTTCTCCCTAATGGCTTTAGTTGAGCTAAAGAAGTTGAATAGTAGTTGAAAGATCTCCTAGATAAAGGTTTCATCAGGCCTAGTAAGTCCAAATGGGGTGTTCCAGTTCTTCTTGTTCGGAAGAAGGATGGATCCCTTAGGATGTGCATTGATTATCTGTTATACCCCAAAAGCCCAAAGATTAGACCCGGGAGTTGAAACAGAGAAAAATTGAAAACTGGCATCAACACACAGAACGGGTCATGAGGTGACCCATGGGAGAAAACCACGGGTTGTGATGTGAATCGTGGTGAGGCTCAGGAGATGAGTTTGAATTTAGAAATTTGGATCCCCACGGACATGACCACGAGTCGTGGTCAGGCCTCACGACTTGTTAGGTCAGTCGTGGGAAGTGGTGATTGAGAAAGAAAAAGGAGCAGGTAGTGTATGTGATGAGTGGTGACCATGAATCGTGGTCAAGAAAAATGAATCGTGAAGTCACCCATGACGAACCCAGATGACTCGATAAGAAGTGTACTTGACGGACGATGCCACGAGTCGTGGCCGCAGGCGACGAGTCATTATGTCCCTCGTGGGGACTGACTAGCAGTTATTTACTTTGAACTTAGTAAGGGCTTTTCTGTAATTCCTAAGATCCTAACGCCTAAATTACATCGTTTTGAGTTATGGATGATGACTTTTAAGAGGGTTAAGTTCATTTTAGGCCATTTTCATTCATGCATGCAAGATAGAAGGTTAGAGAGAGGTGATCAATACAAATCCTTCAAGGTTCTCTTCAATTTCTTCTTGGGCATTCAAGGAAGTGTAAGAATCAGCTATAATAAGGTATGTAGGGTTATGAATGGATGAATCCTTTCACACTCATGCCCAATCCCTCTCTAAATCATGAATTTTCTATGTCAAAGTTATGGGGTTTTAACCCAATGCATGAAATTCCTAATTTTCTACATGGGTATGATTTAAATATGATTCTACTATTGAAATATGATTCATGGGCAAGTTTTATATTATTTTCAATTAAAATCATGTTTCAAGTTTTATGAACTAAAGAGTCCATTGAAGAGAAGTTCATGAATGATGAGATATGTGATAAATGTATGATTATGATGAGATATTATGATGAAAAGCATATTTTCAAGCTACCCATGTTCATAGTCATGTTTTCAATGTGAATTGATATTTTCAAGCATGTGAATGTATTGGGCAATGCCCACAAGTTCAAGTATGATTTATGATTTTCCAAATTAAGCTTACCACATTGTTATGGAGCGAAGAATCCCAATTATCTTTCAGCTTGTGGTATGGTTTGAGTTAAAGCTTCTCATATGAAAGATTTAAGATTTGAGATGTATTTGATTTTTGAGCTTCGTCAATAGACGATGTTGAGCTTCGTTGAAAAATGATGGAGAGCATATGCACGTTTTTGGGAGTAGTTTCTAGTACCGAGAAGGCTAAGGGTCGATCACCCTATGCGTCAGAACTACGCACCAACGTAGTTTTATTCTTATATATAATACTTCGGGGCCTCCCTTATGAGATATCCCCTACCCTATTGGGCCACGAGCTTGATATCGATATCATGGTATTGTCCCTAGCCCTGAGAAGGCTTTGGACGGCTCTTCCCACTTGAGTGTGATAGTTGGGACCACGTAAGTTCTATCGTGGTATGTTAGTTAAAAGACGGGTATCCCATTATTCCTCATGATTTTAGTTATGCATGTTCATCATTCATGAGATTTATACATCTATATATGTTCTAATGCAGGTTTGACTCAATTTTTAGTTTTACTTATGACTATTAGATTTCAGCTTTGAGTCAATCGATTCAGTTATGATGCTATGTTATGTTATGATGAGATTATGATTTAAGAAAGAATGCATGAAAACCCTACTCTCAAATTCTTATTGTTTATGTTTTTACATTATGCATGTTCTTAAATGATTGTACTTATATTAGTAGTTTTACTTACCTTGCATACTCAGTACATTCCACGTACTGACCGCATACTCTATGTTATATCGTTTCATGATACAAGACCCGACACTCAGACTCAGTCCCGTTCATAGCCAGTCTTCAGAGATTGAATCTTATGTTTATTGGTGAGTCCTCATCTCTTGAGGACCATGCTTATTCATATTTCTCCATGTATTTTCAGTATCCAGCTTTATAGAGTTTTTTGGGGTCTTATCCCATCAACTCATCATGTTTAGAGGCTTTTTAGACAAAAGGATGTATTTAGCTTCAGATTGTGTATTCTGATATTATGTTTATATCAGACTTCCGCTAAGATTATTATGTTGATTCTTTAGTTTTATTAATTGAATTAGATATGTGTTCATGCCATGGGTCGACTTAGAGTCTCTGGGGGATCCCTGTCCCGTGTTGTTATCCGAACCTCCGTTCGGGTCATGACAAACTTGGTATCAAAATAATAGGTTTGAAGTGTCCTAGGGTGTCTGAAAGCTTTATTGAGTAGAGTCTTTTTCATGGTTGTGAAGCGCGCCATACTTATGACGAAGAGGCTACAAAACGTGTAGGAAATGTTCCCTTCTTTCATGATCTATGTCGTGTGATGCAATGTTTCCCTATCCTTCTAATTCATGTTATTCGCAATTGAAGAATAAGGGCTCCCCGTAGAGTAAATGGTAGGAGGAATTGGAATGGAGACGGATACATGAATGGCAACGAAAATGGGCACCAACAGGCCCCACAGTCCAGGAGCACCATGCACTGGAGCCGGTTGCCCATGCTGAGTTTCGGGAAGTTATTCAGATGCTCGCGCAGGCCTTGATCGCTCAGGTCAATCAGCAAGCAGTTGCGCATATCCCTAAAAATGGCAATACGGTGGCGGCTCGAGTCAGGGATTTCCTGAGAATGAACCCGCCAGAGTTCCTTGGGTCAAAGGTAGATGAGGACCCTCATGAGTTCATTGATGAGATTGTGAAGATCACCCAAGTCATGGGGGTGAATGGAGTTGAGTGTGTGCAGTTGGCCTCATATTAGCTAAAAGGGGTCGCACACATCTTGTTTTATCAATGGAAAGATAGTAGAGATGCCAGACCAGGCCTTGTCACTTGGGAGGAGTTCCATGTTGCGTTCCTAGATCGGTTCTTCCCTCATGAGATGAGGGAGCTAAAGGCAGCCGAGTTCATGAATCTTAAGCAAGAGAGAATGACACTACAAGAGTATGCCCTCAAGTTCACTTGCCTATCAAAGTATGCCCTAGAGTTAGTGGTTGATCAGAGGGTGCTGATAAGCAGGTTTGTTCATGGCGTGGCGGGCTATTTGGACAAGGATTGCAAGACCTTTATGCTCCACCAGGATATGGATTTCCCATGGATAGTTTTGAACGCCTAGCAGATGGAGGCGGCGCACATGAGAGAGGGAGGCCAAGAGGGCTAGGACTGATAGTCACAGATTCTCACAACCGAGGTCAGATGGTGGGCACCGACAGCAGACCCACCAGAGATCTTCAGCCTCAGCATCTTTAGCATTGAGTGTGCCATCCAGGACTAGGCGCGATCAGAGGGGGTGAGCATCAGGCTCGAGGGGTCAGAGCAGCAGACCCGCAGATTTTAGTATCCCAACTTTCCACAGATGTTGTCGGGGGTCCACGGGCCAGTGTTTGGCAGGTTCAGGTGCTTGCTTCGGGTGTGGGAAGCCCGGACACATTCTCAGAGATTCCCTAGAAGTGACAGGATCATGATGGGGACCTAGGCCCAGCTTCTAGTTCAGCAGCCCCACCCGCACGCTCGGCATATTAGGGGGAATCTACCAGCACAAGTGGCGGTCAACACCAAAATAGATTCTATGCCTTAGCGCCCTGCCAGGAGCAGGAGGTCTCCCCGGATGTAGTCACTGGTATGTTATGAGTTTTCCATCTTGATGTATATGCTTTGCTAGATTCGGGGGGCTACTTTGTCTTTTGTGAGGAGGGAAACATGTGCAAAGGGAAAATCAAAGAGTATGTGAAGTTTGTAAATAAGGGTAAACTTTAAATGGACATATCTCCAAATATATAATGATTCAGAGGTCCTATAGCCTATCAAATGAAAGATATNTTCAGAGGTCCTATAGCCTATCAAATGAAAGATATTTGAGTCTAGTTTACAATGAAAAGACCACTCGTTAATCGAAGTTCGGAGTAAAAAGTTATGCTCGTTTGAAGACAGCATTGTCGGCTGGAAAAGTGCCCATGCACACGGACGCCGAGGCAGACAGGCAGCAGGTGCGCCAGGACACGTCGCACGGGCGCCGCACACGGGCACCGCCCAGCCTGCCTATATGAAGTAATTTTGAGCTAAAAAGCTCATTTCTACTCCGTTCCACCTCATGTTTTTTTTTCAAAATTCGCAGAATTAAGAGCTCTATCCAATGGTGAAAACAAATTCCAGGTAATAAATTATATGGATAGGTCAAATTTCCCTATAGTCCAAGTTTTGAAAGAGTTTCTTATGTAGTGAGCTTCTAATCGTTGAGTTGCTGCATTTTTGGATGCCAAGAGGCTGCATTTTTGGTAAGTATGGAGGTGAAGTTCTACCTCCATATTGGTTAGAGTTGAGTACAAAAGGAGGTAGGTGTTTTAACTCTTTAAATTATCATGAATTAACAAGTTATGTTGGAAGTGAAGTTGGAACTTATGTGTTGCTTGGGTGTGTGTTGTTGTTGCGGTTTGGCAGTATGGTTCCTACATTTTTGCAACAGATTTTAGCTGAATGGGAATCTCACATGGGCAGGGGTTATACACAAGTGAAAGGTAAGTGTTCCTACTTGGTTTATCCGCTCAAATTCGCAAGCTAAAGTAAGGAAATGACATAAAGTCAATGCAGGAATGACATAAAAGCCTGATATAGAAAAATGTAGTGACATTTGACTGAGGTTTCTGCCCCTTTTTGGAGGTTGTTAAAGCTATATAGATGCTGGAATTTATCCAAAAGATGGAAGGACTACACAACACCTTTGGGGAGGTTAAACACCAAAAAAGCACGTAAGCGAAGCCTCTTGAATTGCTCCTCAACTTTAAGACGTTTCTCTAAGGTATGTAGGTTTGCTGAAAATTATATTATGATGTGGCTTTTTGGTTTTACGTTTTGGTACATGAATTGTGACGGGGAACTTGGCATAAACCAGTCCTTATTCCATTTAGTGTAAGTAAGGAAGTTGAAGGTGTCGGAGTTTCTATCAAGCGGAAGAAATTGGATAAAAAGACGCGACGAAGTGAGGTATGTAAAGGCGTCCCAATTCTTATTTTCCAAGCACGAAATCTTGTTATTTATCGGGCCAATGTTCCTATGATTTGTGTTCCTATTGAGGCATACATGATTCTTCCCAAATTATTATAAATACTTCATAGAGACTAAGATTTAAATATGCTTGAAGTGAACAAACATAAAGAGAATATGTATTGTTTATGATTATTGTTGTAGCTGTAATCGAGTCTGATGTCCCCTCAGCGGGGCAAATATGAGCTGGTCCTTTATATTATTTCATTCATGGGATATCAAATGTGTTCAAAATTCTAGATGCTATTTGAAATTGGTAAGAAGGAAAGACGACGTCACGCGAACGAACTTAACGCTAAAAATAATTTTAAGCTAAATAAGGGTAAACGAGAATCAACGAAATGAAAATTCCTTACAATAGTTATCCACCCTTATAAACACGTTCTAAGGTATAAGTCCAAAAGGATATTCCTTTGATTTCTCCCTTATCTAACTGACTAGTTAATGAGTTCTCGAACAAACCGACACGTTGAACTTGAAAGATAGAAGTCGAATGTGTAAATTATTGATATTCTATGAAAACATCTTTTTGGGCAGGTTATACACAGTTTTTTTAATGTTAGCAGGTTATTGTTACAAAAATAAGTATTTACGCTTATGCCTATGTTCAAGTTACACGCTTAGGCAATAAGATTTGTCTTTAGAATGTCGCCGACTTTACTATAACTCTTGTGCTATCTGAACCTCCTGAGAGTCGCCAAGGAATTAATTAAATAAGGGATATAAATATATTATGTGCTAATGATATACTGAGTATTAGGTGACGACCTTCTATAATCAGCTAGAGTTGAACGCTTTGTTAGTAAATTGGCTAAAGAGAAGCCTCTCTGCTATACCCTTAAATGTTTATGTTAAGTTATCGATTCTAAGTGTTGAAATTGTCTTCCATGACCGAGTGGGTAAGGATCCGAGGAGCCTAATCCATTTATAATGATGCTTTCGTAAGCTACTCGGTTAATTACAAAGTTGAGTAAGTCAATCCAGCATCATCCGAATTACGGTTATAAGTCTTTATTTGCCTATAAGGCAGCACTTGGAGAGTTGCTTATGAATTCTCAAGTTGAACAAATCCAAATCTCATATTATTAAGTAATGTCTTCTAGTCCCTAAGTTATGTTGAAGTGTATTATGCTAAGAAGTTTTCAAGAGATCATATTCCGAGAATCATGCTAGATCAAGTATTTGAAGTTGCGTACCAGCCTAAGATCTTAAGTCTTTATATGTGTTTCAGTAAGAAGTCTTAATGTATATTATTTTCATATTATAACATACAGTTGAATTTTTTTTTCAGTTATATTCATGGACGCTAGTCTATATGTTTAGCTCTTTGATGAGTTATCATTTGAATTCCCTAAACTCAGAGGAGAGATTCTCCCCATCTACCAATGTTCCAAATGTCTAAGTAAGTATAATTTCAGGCTATGAAATGATAAGTTAAGCTTAGAACTTTGAATACCAAGAAGTCTCCTGGAGGTCACCCAGTTCAATTAAATACGAGTTTATACGTTATACAGAAGTCGCATAAGTTGTATGTCCGTAACCAGCCTCGCCTCCGCATGTGTTGAAGCGTTGCGACAATAACTCCATGCTTCAAGTTATAAGTCACATGTTTTCTTGTAAATAAGGCAAATGAACTGAGAACTGTGTATGTGCTCATCGAGTAATAAGTTTTGCAATGAAATTCCAATGTATAGTTGTCGATAGAAGAACCGCCCCTGTAAGCAAGATATGTATGTAGTTCCGTATGTCAAAGGATTGTATAAAAATGGGAATCTATGTGCTTCTAATCAAGAGATACGTTAACTTTGTAAGACTATCTATAGGACATTGCTTGTAAGTCTACTAAAATTCTTATGTTGGCTAAACCTCTTGAAGGTCCGTCGAGTCACGGAGTTGACATGTTTGTATATTTTTGACAAACCTTTTACGTGATATATGTGCATATTTGCTAATTTTACATGGTATATGTGGTCACTTGCATTTATATGTTACGAAAGAGACCGATTACGACCTCAGATTAAGAATTTGTCATTTCACCCTACATGTGTTAAATTGACTCAGTATAAGCTTTATCGGCTCCATTCATGATTATGATTGAGAATATTTTTATTTTTACCCGGTATGGCACACACCCGCCTAGAGATGTTTTTATTTTACTCCTGGGTATTGCACACCAGCTAGAGATATTTTTATACCCTGGTATGGTACCCCGGCTAGAGATATTTTTATTTTACCCCGGTATGGTACCCTGACTGGAAATATTTTATTTTACTCCTGGTATTGCACAATCAACTGGAGATATTTTTATTTTACTCGCATGGTACACCGGCTGAGATATTTTTATTTTACCGGTATGATACACCAGCTTGGAGATATTTTTATTTTTACCCGGTATGATACACCGGCTGGACGGATTTTACCCCGTTATGGTACACTGGCTGGAGGCATTTTTATATGGTTTTTATGGTTGGTTGACCGCCAATAATATAGTTATAGATTTTCTTGTGCATTACTTAAGTTGCATTTGCACTTCGCGTATTGACTTGTTGTCAGGTTTCAGTCTCCAGGATTCCAGGTTTTGCTATTCCTTATTTTTGGCCCAGTTATCATTGTTATCTTACATGTTTACCGTTTTCTGCCTTACATACAGTACATTTATCTGTACTGACGTCCCTTTCGCCTGGGGACTCATGTCATGTGTCAGCAGTGCGTGTAGAGGTCGTGGATTACAGTTGCAGTAGCAGTTTGTGAGAATTTAAGTGGATGTGTTGGTATGCTCCTTTATTTCTGGAGCTAAGACTGGTTTTGTTTCAGTTAGAGTTTTGAGATGCAGTTATGGGTAGGTCGGAGCCCTGTTCTGACCATCAGTCAGTTTACTCTCTAGAGGCTTTGTGGACTTAGTATGTACAACAGTATTCAGTTTGTTGCCTTGTCGGCTTTTTGTTGTTTAGTTTAGCATACTCATAGCCTTGTTTGCATTTTAGTTATTTACCCTATATTATTGAGACATTATGGGTCCAGTTTGTGCTCCAGTTGATTATGACAGGTGGCTTGGACGGCCTAAGTATTATAGTTACAGATGTCATATAGCCGGCTTTCCAATTAGTCTGGTATGGGGAGCCAGTCGCGCCCTCCCCCTAGTTATGGGGCGTGACATAACCACGGGGAGCCGCTCCAACGCAACTGGGGCTAGTGACTCCTTCCATCGTTTGGCATTGGCTCCGGCAATTTGCAGGTGCTGATCTGTGTTCCTCCAGTGCACCTTCCACTTCAACATAGTGTGCTCCTACATTTGGCCGGTGTTTCGCCGGTCCCATCCGGTGGAATGTAGGTCCTCTTCTTTAGCTCCATGCTTTTGTTCAATTCCTTGTTTTCTCTCTTTAAATTGAATGCCTACAAAAAAAAAAGAGAGAGAGCATAAAATCCACCTAAATGACTTGAAAACCAATCAAAAGCTCATGTTTAAAAGCCTATTTACCAACTCATCAAACCCAAACTTGAACCATTGTTTGTCCTTAAGCGAGGAAATTCTTTACAATTGAACAATTGAAGTATGTCATGCTACATGAGATTTTGAGCAAGGGACCACTAGGACTAAGACAACCCCAGAATTGCTCATCGACTCAAAGGAATAAAGGAGACTCAACACTATATGCAAATGCTTCAAGAGATTACCACAATCAATTGGCATGATTCAAAGTTGATTCCTTCATCCAATAAAAGGGGAATACTTGATAAAAACAAGGTTATATAGCAACTTAAGTCATTGAAAATTAACATTCAAAGTTTGCCTTAAAGCTCACTACATTCTTGTCTCAATCACCTTTTTTGGTACGTGCAAGCATGTTCCCCAAGGAAGTGATGCCACTCACATCAAGAGAGAATCCCATGTTATTTTCAAGCAATTCATACTCAAAGGGATTATAGAATAAAATAAATATGCTCACTCTTACAAAGAAATTCTCATTCACACAACTTGATCCATAGGCTTGTCCTTCGTGTAACTCGCCACTAATGTAGAGTTGTTACACTTAAAATTAATTAGGACTTGTAGGTCAAATAAAGGCTAGGGGTAAGGGTAGGATGACTTTTTAGTTCTAGTGACTAGAACCTCCCTAATTCCCTTTTTTGTGAAAATTATTGCATACTCCATTTTCTCTTGAGATCACCCCCACCTTATGATCAACCCACTTCAAACAGCACAACAGAAATTGTTATACCCCGTAAATCACCGTAGTACGACCATCGCGTGCACATGTATATTGAGAATTTTAGCATATAACACACCCGGTAGAAGGCTCAGGGGTGAACACACTAGCGCGTCGTCGAACGTATGGGAGGCAGGGCGAGCTGCGCGCCGCATCGCAGAGCCTCCCCCTATGCATGGGCTAGCGCGTCGTGCCCTTGGTACTGCACTATGGGGGTGCAAAACACACCCCCTGCCACCGCCCTATTAATATATAAGCCCCACCTTAATGAATTCGAAACATTCCTAATATTTCCTCGACCCAGAATAGAGAGCAAATATGGGTTTCGTCAAATTATGCCGCTATACTCTGTCCAAATGCAAATTCACCTTGGATAAAAAGTTCTAGGCCTATGGGAAGCATCTCTATGGAGTTATTTCTTGAAAATTCTCTTTCTGTACCAGAACCCCCCCCTCCCGAGTAAAGGTTGTTGGAATTACTCCAAACTGAGTCCTAAACGGCCATAGGTAATAGGTAAGCATTTCTCCCTTCTAAACTCTTGAGAAATTGTGAGTTTTCGGCCGAGTTAAATAGAGTTGAATTATAGTTAATATTATTATCGAAAGATATTGTTGTTTGTGGAGTTTTACTATTGAAAATAGACCAATTCTCTCAGCATAAGGGCTACAGTTGAGTGGAACTGCTGGCTAAAGGTTGGAACGAATTGGATAAGTGAGAATTCGCATTTGAGGTATGTTAAGGCCAATCACTTCGGCAAGTTATTCCCTTCATATAGTAAAATGAACTATATCCTTGTAAGAAAGCCAGAAGCATGTATGTTGTGGTTAGCTGCTACCGTTAGTTTGAGATTAGTGTTTATGATTTCAGTTGGGACTGACCCTACCTTATATAGCCTTTCGTCAACCAACCTCAGGGTTACTAGCTGTGTCATTGCCTACAAGGCTATATAGATCACTCATAGGAGCTATATGTTGTCTAAAGGGCCATATTAAAGTCCATCCACAAATGGGCTTCTATTTTTATGCCGTATCGGCATCACTGACCCTCTGTCGTGCCTTGTATGCCTAGGGTGCAGTTACTAGAGCCCATCAGGCTCAAATACAACTACAGGAGCCCAGCGGGCTCAGTTGCAGACCCAGAGGCCAGGTAAGGTGGCTATAGCTACCCGTTGATGCATATTGACCATGTTAGAAGTATATAGATTGAAGTGAACTCGCTAGGGCTTATGGGGGTCCAGGTGGGTTATTCTGTGCTTGTTGTACCTTCCTGTCTTATGGGGGCTAGGTAAGCTTCCTGTTTGCATTTTTTATTGTTGATTATACAACAGGTTGTGAGGCTATTTAGGGTATAACTCTTATCCTTTTTATTGATCACTTCAGTTCTATTATCAGTATTATTCAGTCATTTTAATTACTACCTTACATATTCGGTACATAGTGCACTGATGCCCATCTTTTGGGCACTTCATTACTTTCCTGCAGGTGCAGATAGATGTGGCTCAGGACCTTCCTAGTTGCAAACCGGAGTCCACAGTCCCCTTAACTTCTTTTCTCCAGAGTTGATAGTTAGAGAAGGTTTGTTCTTTTGTTGTACAACTTTTGGGTAGGTCGGGCCCCTGTCCCGACCATTATTCAAAGGCATAATGTACTGATGCCCATCTTTGGGGAACTGTGTTACTTTCCTGCAGGTGCGGATAGATGTGGTTTAGGACCTTCCTAGTTGCCAGTCAGAATCCACAGTCCCGTCAACTCCTTTTCTCCGGAGTTTATAGTTAGAGAAGGTTTGTTCTTTTCTTGTACAACTTTTTGGTAGGTCGGGGCCCTATCCGACCATTATTCCATTCTTAGAGGCTTACAGCCTACAAATTCTCAGTTGTGGGTTGTTATTGGCCGTGTGGGGCTTATGTATATTATCTTTTACGTGTTGGTTGTGTGGGGCCTAGTTTAACTATTAGTTTGCAGCCTTTTCAGCTATAGCATGATTATGACTGTCTGTTTTCATTTTGTTATAACTGGAAAGCATGGTGGTCTTGTTGACCCGCATAGGATACCTTTATTGCCTTGTGGTTGGTTAGTTGTCTTCTTTTGCAGGTGGCCTTGTTGGCCTAAGGTTATGTTTACAGCAAAGATATAACTCATTGTTTTCATGATTTGAATCGCTGGTATGCACCAGAGGTGCATGAGCCCAACCACGTCAGTTCAGATCTCAGTATGACATCAAGTGCCAGTCATGCCTCCCAACATGGGGCGTGACACCCTTGGTATTAGAGCAGGTTGTATCTTAGGGAGTCTGCAAGTCGTGTCGAGTAGAGTCTTGTCTATGGGTGTGTTGTGCACCACATTCCATAGGCAGGAGGCTACGAGGCATAATAGCGTGGTTACCCTTCTTTCTTCTCCAGTCGTTCCATAGAGCTATGATGTATAGGCTAACTCCCTAAGCTTACATCATTCTGCTTATTTTCACAGGAAATGTCTGATGCACGACAGACAATGGCTGGTCGGGAGCTGGATGTCGTGGCAGGAGAGGGCACTAGTAGAGTGCCACAGTTAGAGCCGACTCGATCTAAGGGAAATATGGAGACTTCATCTCGATCTCCTCAGCATTCTCCACCATGCCAGGAGCCCCCCTAGGGCAGCATACATGTCAGCACCACCCCTAGTGGTCCCTATACATATACAAACAAATCAGGAGGTTAGGAGCGTTGTCTATATACTGGCTTAGATGATGGTTGCTCAGCACCAGCCAGTGATACCAGATGTTGCTGAATCTTTGGGAGGACCTGGAAGTTCGAGGGTCCGAGAGTTCCTTGCCTTGAGTTCCCTGCAATTCACAAGGACAGACCATGGAGAGGACCCTCAGGACTTTGTGGACCAGTTACAGTGGATCTTTAGGGTGATGAATGCTACGCCTGCAGAGTCGATCGAGTTTGCAGTATTTTGATTATGGAGCATAGCGGTGTTCTGGTGCGAGAGTTGGGAAAGGTCCCGAGGCAGATACGTACCCCCTCCAACTTGGTCTAGCTTTTCAAAGGCTTTCATAGATCATTACTTGCCACAAGAAATCCGATAGGCCCGGGTGGATCAATTTTTTCACCTGGAACAGGGTTCAATAAGTGTCCGGGAATATACAATGAGGTTTGACTCCTTAGCCAGATATGCGCCAGCCTTTGTGGATACCATGCCAACCAAGGTACATCGATTTATTATGGGGCTGCTCCTAGAGTATGTGAAAACTTGTGTTATAGCTACCTTATGGGAAGACATGGTCATTGCCCGCATTCAGGATTTCGCTCAAAACATTGAAGGGATTAGGAAGCGACAATGAGAAGTTGAAAGAGCAAATCAGGAGCAGCACCGGAGGGCCAGGACCATTGACACGCAGGCAGAATTCTAGGGCGAACCTAGGTTGCGAATATTAGGCAGGCCACCAAGACCCCTACCTCCACAGCAACATGGTGGTAGATTAGATTGTCGGGGACAGTCAGGACCTGGTGAGAGCTTGTGCGCATCAGGATCCCAACAGCAGAGGGATTAGACTAGAGTAGGTCCACTGTACCCCATTGTACCATTTTCAGCCGACGTCATTTTGGGATGTGCAGGTACAATTCTACTGCTTTTTATACGTTTGGACAAGAGGATCATATGATGAGGGATTGTCCATCTAGAGGTCAAGGTGATCAGGACCGACAAGACAGGTCTTCAGCAGGGTCACATGCCCTAGCACCTTCAGTAGGGTGTAGGTCCTCAGCTCCAGCCGGTAGAGGAAAAGGTAGATCAAGGGTATCTAGGTCTGGTAGTGGTTCGGATCGCACTTACGCCTTACTAGAGTGACAGGAGTCAGAGTACTTACCAAATGTTGTGACAGGTATGCTTTACATTTGCTCTCACTCAGTTTATGCTTTGATAGACCCAAGTTCTAATTTTTCCTATGTTACTCCATTAGTGGCCCGAAATTTGGTATAACACCATAATTGCTTCAGCGGCCCTTCTCGGTATCTACAACATTCGGTGATTCTATTATTGCTAAAAGGATTTACCAGGGTTGCATAGTGGAGGTTGTCGGTCTCCAGACTTTAGCAGATTTAGTGGAGCTAGAAATGATTGATTTTAATGTAATTATGGGTATGGATTGGCTAGCACCATGTTATGCCAATATGGAGTTTTGGACCAAGACTGTCCGATTTTACTTTCTAAGGGAGGTAGTGCTAGAGTGGAAAGGCAATGTAGCTACGCCAAAATGTAGTTTCATATCCTATCTTCGGGCAATAAAGTTGATAGCGAAGGGTTGTATTTACAATATTGTTAGGGTTTGGGATATGCAAGCAGAATCCCCAACTCTTCAGTCCATCCCAGTGGTTAATGAGTTTCTAGATGGGTTTCCAGATGAACTCCCTGGTATTCCCCCAGACCGTAAAATCGATTTCTCTATCGACTTGCTACCAGGTACTCAGCCTTTATCCATCCCTCCGTATCAAATGGCTCCTGTTAAATTTAAAGAATTGAAAGAACAGTTGAAAGACTCGTTAGATAAAGGTTTTATCAGGCCTAGTACTTCACCGTGGGGTACAACAGTTTTGTTTGTAAGAACCAAAGATGGTTCCCGATGCATGTGTATAGATTATCACAGTTGAATAAAGTTACTATTAAGAATAAATACCCTCTTCCAAGGATAGACGATTTGTTTTATCAGCTGCAAGGGGAGAAATATTTTTCCAAGATCGACTTAAAGTTAGGATATCACCAGGTGTAGGTTTGGAAGAAAGATATCCCGAAGAGAGCTTTCAAAACCAGGTATGGTCATTTTGAATTTTTGGTTATGTCCTTCGAAATAACGAATGCCCCATCAGTGTTTATGGATCAGATGAACGGTATCTTCAGCCATATTTAGATCTATTTGTGATAATGTTCATTGATGACATTCTGGTGTATTCCCGCTCAGAAGTTGAACACAGAGATCATTTGCGAACAGTACTACAGATCCTGAATTATTGCCAGTTATATGCAAAATTCTCCAAATGTGAATTTTGACTGAATTCTGTAGCTTTATTGGGCCATATTATATCAGATGCTAGTATTCAGGTTGACTCACAGAAAATTGAGGCAGAAAAGACATGGCCTAGAACAACAACTCCAACTAAAGTTTGCATATTTCTTGGGTTAGCCGGGTATTATAGAAGGTTCGTGGAAGGATTTTCTGCCCTATCAGCGCCATTGACAAAATTGACTCGGAAAGCAGCCAAGTTCCACTGAACCAAGGTCTGTGAGAAAAGTTTCCAAGAATTGAAACATAGGTTGACATCTACACCAGTGTTAGCATTGCTGGAAGGGTCAGAAGTTTATGTTGTAGACTGTGACGCTTCAGGCGTTAGGTTAGGGTGTGTTCTAATGCAACACAGTAAGGTAATTGCTTATGCTTTGAGGAAACTAAGGAAGCATGAAAAGAACTATCCCACCCATGATTTGGAGTTAGCCGTAGTGGTTCATGCTTTGAAAATATGGAGGCATTACTTATATGGTGTGCATGAGGATATTTTTACTGATCATAAGAGCCTCTAGTATATCTTCACGCAAAAAGAGTAAAATTTATGGCAGTGTCATTGGTTAGAATTGCTGAAAGACTACGACGTGAACATTTTGTATCACCCAGAAAAGGCTAATATTGTAGCGAATTCCCTTAGCCACAGATCTATGGTAAGTTTAGCACATCTGAGGCCAGAATGGCGGGAAATGGCTCGAGAGTTGCACCAGTTAGCCAATTTAGTAGTCCGGGGAGTAGATTCAGAGGATAATGGGGTTGTGATTTAAAATACAGCAGTATCATCCCTGGTTGTAGAGGTAAAGGAATGGTAGTATGAGTACCATAATATAGTACAGATTAGAGATAAGGTTCAGCAAGGTGAATTATCTGCCTTTGAGTTAACGAAATATGGGGTCTTGAGATTAAAAGGTCGACTTTGCGTTCCCGATGTAGTAGCGCTCGGTCGGTAGATTATGGCAGAGGTAAATTATTCTCGAACCTACGACCAATCGGTTCGAATCCTACTTAGGGAGATTTGATTGATTCTGAATTCTTTAATTCAGAATAAAGGGGCTCGCTTTTCCC
The DNA here is from genome assembly GCA_018107945.1 of Datura stramonium. Classification (NCBI taxonomy): domain Eukaryota; kingdom Viridiplantae; phylum Streptophyta; class Magnoliopsida; order Solanales; family Solanaceae; genus Datura; species Datura stramonium. The sequence continues at coordinate 7,904 of JACEIK010011389.1, read as the reverse complement.
GTTAAGAGTAGGTAACCCGTTTTCAAAAATTTCTTATAATTTAATCCATAACAATTTTCCCATTGAACCCACAAATGCCTGTATTTTTAAGTTCCCTCGCTTTCATTAGAACTTTTGCTTTCATTAGAACTTTCATTTGTAAGTTCAATGCGAAAATTGTTATGGATTAAATACTAATTAGATCGGGGTAGGCCAGGTCATCTTCATCAGCTCAACAAGTGTAAATAATCTCGGGAAGGCCAGGTCATCTTCATCAGCTCAACAAGTGTTAACTCTAGCAATACGCAATCTAATATGGATTGGATCTTTCGAGTCCTATACAATTAAAGAATCATGAGACCNCATCTTCATCAGCTCAACAAGTGTTAACTCTAGCAATACGCAATCTAATTAAGTATTGATCATCACACACCTCTAGTTAATGATTTTAGCTACTCATAGTTATGAAATTCAAAAACACAATCATCAATAGAGTTAGTGAATTTAATAAAAAGAGTAGATAAATCAAAAACACAATTATCCTTCACTACAGCTGAAACTTAATAATATCAAAGAAGAAAATAGAGCAGAGTATCTTCTACAAATTTAAATCAAAATCCCTTTCTCAGCTAAGAGATTGTCTTCAGCTAAATTGTCTTCAGCTAAAAGAAAAAATAATGATGTGATGCGTACTTGGCTTTTCTCTCTAACTCTATATCTTATTCCTCTCTCTTTTTCTCCTCTTTTTTTGCAGAGTACTTCTCTTTCTATTTATACCCTGAAAAGTAGGGTACTTTTCCTTCCTTTTTCAGCAATGGAAAGTTATACCCTTAAAAGCATCGTTCTAAAACCGGCGAAGGTACCGATGGTTCGCCGATGAAATATGTGAACCGCTAGGTACTTGCTCTTCTTTTGTATTCATTTCCAGTGAACTTCAACGGTTTACCCGGCGTTTCGCTGATGCCAATCCATGAACCGCCGGATCTTTAGTGCCAATTCTAGAATTTTCTGAGTGTCATTCGGCAACTACACTGGCGTCTCGTCACTGGTAACTCGTGAACCGTCAGTAGAATTTCTATCTTGAGGCAGTGACTTTCTACTTTTAACTGGAGTTTCGCCGGTTAACACCTGCAATTTACCGCTTATACTCATTTCCTCCTTTTTACTCCATTTTTTCTCTTTTCTTCAAACATAGGCATCTGCACACAACAAAAGCAAAAGGGGTATAAAATTCACATAATCAACTTGGGAACTAGACAAAAACTCATGTTTTAGAGTCTAATGAGTTGGTAAATTACCAACTCATCAAACCCCCAAACATGAATCATTGCTTGTCCTCAAGTAATGCAATATTTCAACTATTGAGGAAAATGTCACATTTCTTCACAATTAAACCTCGTCGATCACCTAGACTATGACAACCCAAAAATACTCATCATGCTCACCGAATAGAGAAGAAAATACCCCAAAAGACAAAAACAATGAAGATGTTTTAAGCAGGCAACAACTTTCTATCAAGTGAAGCGTTGAAAGGAATCATTAACCGTACAAGGGCATTTTTCAACCAAATCACACACATAGCATCTCAAGTTGTAATCGCTGAAAATTCAAAGCCTGCCTTAGAGTTTGCACTCCTTGTTCTATGTCCATATGAACTATAAATGCTCTTTCATCCCTAAAAGGAATGATACCACTCACCAAATATAAGGATCCTCTTTTCTCTTGACTCTTTGATCATTTGAATGCATATCAAGGATTAATTGGAAGAGGCACTTATACTCACTCTCCCAAAAGATATCTTCATGCATACACTTGACCTATAGACTTGCCCTTCATGTAGTTTGCCACTAATGTAGAGTAGTTGCACCTAGAATCATTTAGGACTTGCGGGCTATGATGTAGGCTTAAGGTCTGGGTAGGATGAACATTTGGATATAGTGAATAGATCCTCCCTAATGCTTTTTGTGACATGCCTTACAACAATTTTTCTCACTCAACCTTCTTTTCATTTCTCTTCTTGTTGTTGGATTTTATTTCTTTAATACTCTCCCTTATAACCCCTCTTTTGTTTCCACCACTAACCTTATCACCTCAAGAGGGAACACCACTTCACTCAAATAGTCTTTTCCCCTCTGTTTCTTTTGAATTCATCTTTTGGTGCACTTTGACAAAAATAATTGATGTTCCCTTCACACTATGATTCTTGTCTTTCCCCCCTTGTTTTGAATACCCCCAAACTTAGGTTGTTGCCTCATTTTCCACACTTGCTTTTCTCATTCCCTTCTTCTTGGGCCTTGAGCCTTACTTCAACACTTAATTTTGTCATTAGCATTTAGGGAGAATGGGGCCAAAACAGATATTAAGAATGGTCTTAAGGCTTGTAATATGGTTTCCAAAGAAAGGGTTTAAGGCTCAAAATTGGCTAACAAGGATTAATGATCATGGAGGGCGTATGGTTGAAGTGGCTAGGCAACTGAGGGCCTAAACTCATTTCCTTGGTGCCACTACATCTAGGATTTTTCCTTGAATCACATTTAGGGCAAGTTCTAGACAAGATGTAATGCACAAGATTCACAAAAATATCCTCGCCACACATAGCATCACCCTTATAGGGTCTACAAGAGTCATTTTCCTAAACAAAACATCACATTAGGACATCAAGCAAGCAAACGTCATAAGTCAAGAAGGGAATTTACAACGTACAATGAAGACTACTATGCTATGGTGTCAACATTTGCTCATTATCTTTATCTTCATGCCCTTGTTTTCACATTCTCATTTCAACACAAGAAAATTTTAGTTGGTTTCTCTTAAAACAACTTCACAACAAACTCAAATTGACATGGCATTTCCCTTAAGAATTTCTCCACTTAATCCATTATCGGGAAAAGCCAACCCTATTCGACAACAAAATAACTAAAATAAAAGAATGCTCCTTGGGAAAGAATCATGGTATAAAGAAAATCCTCGGAGTGTTAGTTTCTTCACTACTCTATTTACAATGGCGAAAACGAAATACAATTTTTGGGGTCATCTCATTCAAAAATTTCCAAAATATGATACTTAAAACCAAAGAACCCATTTAGTCACTAATTACCATTCACAAAAAAACACAAACCAATTCATTCATTCATTCAAAGAATAAAACACGCCCGATAAGGGAAATCATCAATCACAACAGCCCGACAAAGGATGCACTTACTCAAACTTAAATAAAAACTTAAGAAACAAATATTCCCCCCATCAACAACGTTCATCCCTCCCCACACTTAAAATCATACATTGTCCCTAATGTAAATATGCAAAAAAAACAACAGGAGAAGGGACAAGGAACTCCCTGAACGGGTCACTCCTCTTCATTATCAGCCTCAGCATCACCACCATCACCGCCGTTGGCATCACCCAACCCAACGAAATCCTCACCCAGCCCTTCAAACAAGTCAACAATTGGCCCTCGAGCTGAAGATAGAGCAACCATTGCAGCATCCAAAGCACTCATGTCTGGCACTTCGACTGAAGTCCGACTTTTCTACTCCTTCACCTCAGTTCAGAGGGATGTGACTGCCCCTTCTACTACATCCATCCTCTTACAAAAAGTGGTGACATTCTCATACAATGATTTGAGCTCCTTCTTGATTGTTTTGTCAATGAGTGCCGGGACGCTCTTAGCCAAACGTTGAAGCTGTCTTTCGTGCGAGTTTGTCATCTCCACAAGGATATGGAGACCACTTGATTGAGAAGATTTGGGAGGTGGAGAAACTCTTTGCTGGGGCATGTCACCAGATGCTTGGTCGGACATGTCAGGCTGGGGCACATTGGATTCGGGGGTGATTGGAGATTGGGATGACTCGTGGGAGAGGGCTTCTTCTTGTATGCCGAAGGCTTGCAGGCGCTTCCGCTTTACTATTAGTTCCTCGGCATCTCTCTTCCTGTCAATGTTAATCACTCCTAGACCAGAGGAAGGAGTCTCGTCCGGAAAAAGAGGCACTCCGGTTGCAGCATAAAGTTGGGAGATCAAAACAACATATGGCATGGAAATGCTGGACTGCCGAGCCTTCTTCATATGTTGAGCTACAATTTCGCCAAAGTTGATGGGGAACCCCGACATAATGCAAGAAATAAGGATGGCTACCTCCATAGTGACCCATTGCTCATTCTTGGATGGGATGATGCGAGAACAAATAAAGTCCATCCATAGCTTGGCCTCAAACTTTAAATTTTGGCAAGAGATTTCGCCACCCATGGAGGCCTAGAGGGGAGTATGAGCAGCAATAATGTGAGCCACCCACTCATACTGGTCCTTCATACTGGCCACCAGTGCCATGTACTCCATAGTAGAGTCTATTTGATCTTCCCAAAATAGATAATTTATTGCAGCCGGGGTGATATCAACTTCCAGCCTACAAATAACCACCAAAGGCAAGTAGGGAAACTCATCCACTTTACCCCGATGTTGCATGCTCTCTTGGCGGGCCTGATAGGAGGCATAGAACTCAGTGACAAGGCTGGGGTAGTATGGGGGCAAAGGGTTGGCAAATGCATGCCATTGACAGTGGGTGAATTGCTCGGTGATATTGGGAAAATCACCTTTCAACCTAGCCAAGTCAAACCTCTTCTCCACCGTGATAGAGCGTCCCTGGTAGATGACATAGTGTTCCTTCATATTCGGAACACAGAGAATTATGGCTTCCTTCGTGTTGGCTTGTGGAGGAGCAGCCTTTGCCTTACCTTTGCCCTTGCTAGCAGATGAAGCAGGGGCCTTTCCTTTGCCGGTGTTCCTGGAGGATGACATTATTTGTGTTTCTGCAAGAGGTATGTTAGTGACAAGACATTGAAGTAGATTTTATAAGAAAAGAAACTAGTCTAAATAAGAACCGAGAAGCAAAGAAAAATCAAACAATCATTCAAAGAGCAGGTGGTACCGGCAAACAACCGGTGGTTCGCTGAAGATAATTCGTGAGCCGCTGAATGGCCACCGATAATTAACAGAGCACTGGGTAAATCAAGCCATTTTCGGTGGTTCAAGTGGTGTTTCACCGGTCATATTTCGCGAACTGCCGAAGTAGCACAGGATTCACTCAGTAGCCAGGACCAATTTCAGAGTGAACTGACGCCCCAAGAGGCATTTTGCCGACTTTTACTGCGAATTTCCGGCCCCTGTTGTCCCCAATTATGACTCAATACTCACAAACACCCATTGGCACACATTCACAATGAACATAATACCAGCAACTATACCCCATTCACACACAGATTTATGACGTTTAGCCCTTAAGATTGGCTTCACCTGGACTATCATCGGGCAAAACGTTGTGCTAGATGGAAATGGGTTACTCATACTTCACCCTTTTCATAATTTCATCACAAAAACCCATATACACTCCATTTACAAGTATAAAACATTCAAGATTTCAACAAGGAATGGAAGTGTAATATTACTCCTACAAAGTCAGGTACCAATACTAAAATTAAAGTAGGGGAAAGAGAAATATTACTGAATTGGGCGACTATTTGCACACTCCTCTAACCTCAAAAAAGAAAATAGCTCACAATTTCAATGGCACCGTCAGATCAGTGAGTATAGAGTAGATAGTATGAGTGAAGTGATTTTGATGTTGAAATATGGATAGGTATTTATAGGTAAAAAGTGGGAATGTGATAGGTTGAGGGGAAGCTGAGGAGTTTAATGTAGGTGTGTTGGTGGGAAGTTGGAAAGTGAAAAGGTGGGAAAGTGGAGTGGATGAAAATGAAGAAATGTAGGGAATAGGGAATGTTGGGTAATGGAGAAACAAGAATAGAAATAAAAATGTTGGAAAGAGGGAAACTATGGGAATATTTGCAGAATTAGGGTGGCTGGGTAGGCATTTGGTATTTTATGGGCCCATCTATTTAGATTCTCCCTTTTTTTACTCAGTACGAGCCCCGACTGGCATTACATCGGCAGTTTTCCGATCCCATTCGGTGGTTCGCTGTTGTGCTTCACTTCAACTTGTATTGTGCCCAGTGATCTAGTTCCATCCGACAGTTCATGAATTGCATTTGCATTCCGCCGGTCATCCACCGAATCTATGGTTAAGCTTTAGGTTTTCTACGTCAGGCCGGCGATACACCGGCAGCCCACGAATCTAGTTCGGTGGTTTGCCGGTGGCCCGCCGTTTCTTCAGTTCGAACCTCAACTTTCTTCTTTGAGCTCCCTTGTCTTCGACGATCCATGTTTCTGGACCGGCGGTTCGCCAATTCTCTCGCCGGTTCTTTCTTCCGGATTTGCTTCTTACTTTTCTTCTCATTTCTCAATTCCTGCACAAAAAAAAAACAACAAAAACATTAAATAACTCAATAAACACTTGGGTTGCCTCCCAAGAAGCACCTTATTTATCATCGCGGAACGATGTAGTCTCTTTTCAATTCTTCATTTCCGACGGGTCATCATCCACTTCCGTCTCCCTCATCTCCAATCCCTTATCCTCATCATCATTTTGTAATGCTCCAATCACCTTGCATTCGGGTGGAGTTCCAGTTGGCGGACATACCTTGAAGATGACTTCCTTACTACCAACCCGAAATTTTAACTCCCCAAGCTCTACATGTACTACTACTCTCCCAGTAGCCAACAAGGGTCTTCCCAAAATAATGGGAACTTCCACATCCATTTCACAATCTAGAATAACAAAATCAGCTGGGAGAATGAACTTGTCCACTCACACCAGTACATCTTCTATCACCCCCACAGGTCTTTTGATTGACCCGTCTACCATTAGTAGCCGCATCGATGTCGGTTTCGTGCTTCAGAGGCCTAATTTCTTAAAATGAGCAGGGGCATTAGATTTATACATGCACTGAGATCACATAGGGCTTTCTTAAATACACAAATCCCAATTGTGCATGGAATTATAAAAGCTCCGGGATCTTCCCTTCTTGGGGAAAGGTTGCTCATCTTTACCGCACTACAATGGTGCGTTTTCTCTTCATTTCCAGCATCAATCACCTTCTTCTTTTTCAACAAATCCTTCATTAACTTTTCATAATTGGGAATTTGGATCAAATCATCCACCAATGGTATGTTTATGGACAACATGCTAAACATATCAACAAACTTCTTAAACTGATCCTCCTTCTTTTCTTGGTAAGTCGTTGTGGATACGGTGGTGGGATTCTTGATTCAACCTTATCATCAACTGGGGCCTTCATGCCCGCCTCTTCATCATCAACTTGAATATGGATCTCATCATCCTTTTCCTCTGTTTCTTCCTCAACATTTTCTTCATTCTACGGAGTCATTTGCATTTTATCAACCTCATTTTCATGAACTACTTTTGGGTTCTCCACCTCACTAGGATTTCCCGGGGCATCTCCAATCCTTTTTCCACTTATAGTGACAATAACCATATATTGACCATCTTTCTTCGGATTAGGCATTGTGTCACTAGGTAATGTTCCCTTCATTCTAGGGTTCATTTGGGCCGATAGGTGATTCAGTTAAGCTTCCAAATTCTTGATAGATGCCGAGTGTGAATTCACTATTTGAGAAAGGTTAGACACCTCCCCTTTTAATTCTTTCATCCCACTTTCGTTCAATTCCACCTTCTTCAAAACTCTTGAGAGAATTTCTTCAATTTTTGAGCTACCCGCATCACTTACTCCTGGCTGGTTTTGAGGATTTCCAACCTTAGGAGTGGAATGTATGGATTTGCACTTCGATGGTAACGATCACCTTCTTGGTTTGGCTCTCTATTGCTCCACCTCTCATTCCTTTTGGGTCATCCTTGTTGTTCACGATTTCTCCACCCTTGGGCACCACGGGCCTTGGTTTGCTCCTTAGAAGCTAGGTCGAGGCCCTCCCATTTGGTTACCCATATATTGGCATTCTTCATCATATCTTGGTGGTGAAGGCTCTCTTTCATATTGCAGGGGACCTTGCATTCCCA
>JACEIK010011388.1:0-37193 GCA_018107945.1 Datura stramonium | reverse complement strand
AATATCCAGCTATTTCTTCCAACTGCGTTCATATTTATAGCAATTAGAACTAAATTCATCAATATTCTGGAAGAAAACACTACTTTGAATATATATATATTCCAAACTTTGACTTATCGAAAAATAGCCGAAAACTCGCTATTTCTTGGAAGTCCAGAAGGGAGAAATACTCACTTTAGGGCTAAGAGTATATTGAAACTAGTTTGAAGCAATTCCACTTACCTTAGTTCGGTGAGACGGAGATTCACCGGCCGAATATCACAAAACTAACTCTGTAGGAATGCTCCCTACATCTCAATACCTCGCTACCCGAAGTTATTTTGAGTTTGGACCGCGTTTAACAGTGTAAACGGAAGGAATTTATAATAAACCCTTCGTCCTCTCTGTTTTCTGTTTGCTCATTGGAAAATATCTGATGATTATCACAAAAAAACGAAGTGGGGGCTTTATATACTTGGGGCTGAACCTCTCCTCCGTGGCACGTTGGCCATCACGGAGGTGAGCCCTCCGTGACACGTTGGCCATCGCGGAGGGGGTTTTCCCAGCCTCCTCTTGCGATGGTTCAATGTGGCGCTTGTCCAGTCTTTCCCCGGGCCTTTTTCTAGCATGTATGACATTCTAAAACTCTTAACCAACATGCGAATAGGGCATCAAAATGTCAAGAATTTACGGGGTGTAACATATATTAGAGAAATTGTCCAATTGCATGGTGTTCCGTTGTCAATTATCTCTGATAGAGAGGCGTAGTTTACAACTAAGTTTTGGCAATCTTTTTAGAGGGGCCTGGGACGCAGGTAAAACTGAGCATAGCGTTCTATCCTCAGACAGACGGGCAAGCAGAACGTACCATCCAGACGCTCGAGGATATGTTACGAGCGTGTGTGCTAGATTTTTGAGGCAGTTGGGATGAACATCTACCACTTATTGAATTTGCCTATAATAACAACTATCATTCAGCAATTCAGATGGAGCCTTATGAAGCTTTATATGGGCGGAAGTGTAGGTCTCCAGCTGGTTGGTTTGAGGTAGGAGAATCAGCATTGATTGGGCCAGATATTATTCATCAGTCAGAAGAGAAAGTAAAGCTTGTCGAGACGTCTGGCGACAGCTCAGAGCCTCGAAATCTTATGCCGATGTGCGTGAAGAAACCTAGAGTTTAATATGGGTATTTGGTATTCACGAAGGTTTCACTGATGAAAGGTGTGGCGAGATTTGGTAAGTAGGTAAGCTCGGCCCGAGGTTTATTGGGCCTTATCGGATTCGGCTTAGAAGGATAGGCCGGTGGCTTATGAATTGGGTTTTGCCTCCCGAGTTAAAGTCTGTTCACCCAGTTTTCACGTATGAATGCTGAGGAAGTGTATAGGAGATCCCTCCCGGAATGTCCCAGGTCAAAGACGTCCAAATCAGGAGTTAGCCTATGAAGAAGCTCCCATAGACATACTAGATCGGCAAATCCGCGAGACTAAGAACTAAAGAATGCGCTAGTTAAAGTGTTATGGTGAAATAAGAGACAGAGAGGAGATGACCTGGGAAGCATGAAGACGATATGAAAACCGAGATATCCTCAATTATTTGAGACTTAGTCATATTATGCATTCAGAGGTATGTTGTTGTTGTTCTTTCATAAGTTGCATTATACACATGTATATGTGAGATAATTGACCTCAGTCAATTGGGAAATGAATGCCATAGTATTGTGTGGATACCTGTGTGAAATTTTTGCGTTTCAGGGTTTTGGATAGTCCATATTGCGGGAGACTCTGCTGAAATTTTTCGAGAATAAGTAATTTGCAGGTTAAAGCTTCTTGCAAGTAGAAGTTAACATTGGAGGGCGGATGTTCTTAAGGGGAGGATGTTACACCCGTATGTTTCTAGAATTTAGTCGGCCTATTCGTATGTTGGTTGAGGATTTTAGAGTGCCATACGTGAGAAGGGCCCGGGAAAGGCGAACGAGTGCAAGTGGGTTTCGCGGGAGGAGGCCGAACCAAGCCGCTAGAGGCGTAAAGTGGCACGAGACGACTCCTCCAGCGTTAGCCAACGTGGCACGGAGCAAAATCAGTGCGATGGGAGAGTGCCACACTGCCTTGTCTGCTGCCTCAAGTATATAAAGGCCTCACACTTAGATGTTATGTTATTTTCATATAAATCACGACTACGAACGGAGGAGGAAACAAGGAAAACATTGAAGTATAAAGCTATAGGGAGCATCGGTACAAAGTTATTTTCGTAAAATACGCCCGGGAAATCGTCATCCCACCCAAGTTAATGGAATTGTTCCAAACTAGTGTCAATACGATCCTAGGCTTAAAGTAAGCATTTATCCCTTCTAGATTTTCGAGAAATAACGAGGTTTCGACCATGTTACGTAAAGTTGGAATATAGTTGTATTTATATATAAAGTTTTCCTTTTTGCCGAATTTAGTGTTAAAACTAGTCCTATATTTCCAGTAACACAATTTAAGTTGGGAAGAGCTATTGAATACTAATTGGAACCTATCGGTTAATCGAAGCAGAACGATCGAGGTATGTTAAGGCATTTTCTTTCGGCAAGTTAGTTTCTTGACATAGTAATCAGTGAATCGATGCAGCATGTTAGGAGTATGTTACCATGTCTAGTTGTTATTGTCAGTCGAGACTCGTAAATTGTATTGTTTTGGGCTAGATTATACAGCCAAGCTTACGTGACCACTAGGGAGTTAATAGTTGTGTCGCCAGCGGCAGAATACGTCGCTCTCTGCGCGGCATGCCATCGCAAGGGACGAAGATGAGGATCCAGATTCTCATATGTCGTGGTTGGCCTTAACCACCCCCGCCGAGCGTTTACGCCTGGGGTGTAGATATCGAGAGTCCTCCGGACTCAAACATAACTGAGTCGGGGGCGAGCGGGCCAGGTGCCGAGACCAAGGGACTGACATGATGCTTATAGTTGGTAGTTGACTCGGTATGGCCTGGATAGGGGTATATAGGTGAGGCTGCACTCACTAGGGCTAATGGGGGCCTAGGTAGGTTGTCTGGCGATTGCTACCTCGGGCTAATGGGGGCCACGTAAGGTTTATGCTTACTTTAGTTTTTGATAGTTAGATAGTAAGACGCCTCATTTGCCATGTATGAACCCTACCTTCCTTATTATAGTTATGTTTAGTCCTGATTTCACTACCTCAGTCAGCTTCAATTAGATTTTCTATACTTCAGTTATTATCAGTTCTATTTCTTACTTTCGAGTCATTTAAAGTTATTGCTTTACATACTCGATACTGTGGTACTAACGCCCTCTGCAGGGTATTTGCATTATTTACTGCGGTACACATAGGCAGGAGACGGGTCCCTCGTAGTTCTGATCAGCCGTACAGTGCCATAAGCTCCTTTCTTTCGGAGCTTGTGTGATAGAAGTTTACTTCTTTTGTTTGTACGAGTATGGGTAGGTGGGGTCATGTCCGGAGCCATCTTATTACTCCTAGAGGCTTGCGGTGCATTACTTCCACATTAGCTTAGATGATATCGGCCGCGTGGGGCCCATATGTGTTTTTGACTATGTGTTGGCTGTGTGGGGCCCTATTTAACTGTTGGTTGGTGGCCTTGTCGGTCATAGCTCGGTTTAGCATATGCTTTCACTTTCCGATTAAAACTAGATATCATGGTGGCCTTGTCGCCCCGCATAGGACTCCCTATGTTTTTGTCTCTGGTTAGCTGTTTATTTTGACAGGTGGCTATAGGCCTTTGCATTCGGGGTTGTATTTATAGCCGCTATATAGCCCGTTATTTTCTCTATTCCAGAGTTAGAGTCGACCATTGTTCAGGTGCTTAGGCTCCCGATCAGCTGAGCAGTTCGGGTCTAGTAGGGCACCGGTGCCAGTCATGCCTCCCAAGGTGGGGCGTGACAGCTTACTTATTTCCTAGGGGGAATGTTTGAAATACAAAATAATAAACAAATCGTAGAGAATAGTAGTTGCTCAATTCAATTTTGGTGGTATTCAATCAACAAATTGACTAGGATGTATTCCCCATTACTTCATAACCATAAGGCTTTTATACTAGTGATCTATTCTGGTGTTTAGCAAGCAATATTGCTACGTTAAATTCGGCTAAATGGTTGTTATCCAATCTAGATGATTATCACCATGCAACTTGATCGCCTCTGATTGTCGCTTAATTAACCCTTATCCTTAATATTGGATTAGCTATCCTCGGACAAGGTCAAACTATTAGATGAGGTTTGATAGCCTCAAATCTCCATTGTTAATCCTTTCCCATTCACTATTCCCTTGATCCAATGAGTAAGAATAATTATTTCCAACATTTGCAACAATTAGGCAATTAAAACGAAAGGAAAAATAATACATGCATAAACCCCATTCAAGATTCACTAAGTATTTTACCTGCGTGTGTTAATTCATCATGGTTCTCACAACCCTAGTTATGGGTTTAGCTACTCATATTTGAATGATCACAATTACAAAATAAAGAATAAATCATAATTGTAATTTACAAAGATTTGTGAAGAAACTACTTGAGGGTGAATAAATCACCAAAACCGAAGAATAAAACTTCAATGTTGTTTAATCCTCAAAATCAAGATCAAAATTACAAACTTCATTTCTTGAACCAAGAATGGTCGTTCACAACAAAAATTCACGTGTAAAGTATTAGAATAAATTGTACCATAAAAATAAACCTAAATAATGTATTTATAGTTTCAAACAAAATCTTTCCTAACTAAAATGGAATCGAGGTCGGTAGTGGCAATGGGCCAAGTAGCGACTCGTTAGATCTCCTAGCAGTGAGTGGCCAGCATAATCGATCCATCCTCGGAAAACTAGCACTTCATGGTAGCGGGTCACTAATGACTGGGCGTCGGAGTCGGGGAGGCACGAGTCGTTGGGTCCCTCTTTGGCCTTGGATCACAAAATTCAGTGCATGGCCCAGTGCAGTTATTGATCTCATGATGAGTCGTCAAGTCTCCCAGCGACTCGTGATGTCCTTCATTGCATCCTTCATCAATGTTTTGAGCTTTTTCTTTCCTTGTCTTCGCGGCCATCTCGACGACTTGTTACCGGATGCAATAGTCGTGCCTTTCACATCAGATTACATACACTGGTTCCATGTACTTCAGACTTGATCTTTCCCACAAATCCAGGAACGATTCGTCCATTGAGACAACGACTCATTACTTGGCTAACGATCCTTCTGTTCCATTTTTGCCTTACTTTGTCCATTTCACGTTCTGGACCTATTTTTCTGCAGCACTTAACAAAAACACATTATATGTATATAAACATACCCGAAATTTTCATATCTTCTTAGTTTTAGAAACGAAAGTGCCATAAAAATTCATGACATATCAACACCATCAACTTAAAAACTTTTGCATGTCCTTGAAGGCAAAAACAAATAAAATGAAACTAACTCAATGTTTCAATCAAAAAACTCTAGGAAACCTACCTTGGGTCTAACTCTTAATCAAATCAAATTTTATAAATCCTCCTCTTATCATACAAAGCAAATCACATTGCATATGTAAAATTTTCAATCATGACACAAAGGAAACGAAGCATGACAATATATTGTCACTTGCAACCATGCATATAGTCCTATGACAACACGACCCAAACAATTTGCAAATGATTTTGTTGACCAAGTGCCCTCACCACAAAGAAGTCCCACACTCACACATATGTATATGATCATAACAATATATTTCTCTTGGGGCCAGGTACGCTGCTTCGCTCTACAAAGAAATTCTAGCTGTGCACATTCAATACCATAAGCTTGCCTTTACTTTCAATACCTCGATTTTCAGAAGGATTTAACCCAGGATCACTATAGGACTTTTCAAGCTTGTAACTTAAGCTCGAGGTGAAATTACGGTACATATGGGAACAATAGCTTAACCCTTCTTGGTACTACACTCACCTTGGCTCCACTCTTAACCTTCTTTTCACATACTTTCCCTTTTTCTTGCTTTCTCCTCCTTTTTCTTCTTTTGCAGTATGGATTGCAATTTTTTCTTCTTTCAAGCAATTTCATTTATTATTTCTCACATTCATTTTTCTTTTTCTCTTTTTCTATTTTATCACTAATTTTTTCTCCTCTTCATTATGCACACCACACCCGCCCTTTTATTTTCATTACTGAGTTTCATTCCACACTACTTTCTTCCTTATTCACCCTATGAAGTAGCCACCTCAGCTTGGTGATTTTCCTAAGTTGAGGTTCAGAATCTTCTCAAGGAGAACTAAGGCCAAAACAAGAGTTCATTATAATCAAAGCGGGAAGGTGAATTGGTTTTAACAAAAGAAGGGTCGAATTTAAGCTCAAAATTGGGATCAAGGGATTATTTATTTCCATTTGGTAGGTCTTTAAGGCTAAAGTGGACTATTCATAAAAAATCTTTTCTAATTTCCCATCCTATACCTCGGTATGACTGACCAAAAGTTCTAGATTGACACACACAACGAGCCCAGCTATGAAACCTTACTCACACAATGCCGAGTCCAACATTATCACTTCTACTGCTTCTTCAGTTCATGTCTGATGCACAAATGGTAAACATGTTCACAGTATTAATGCCATGCAAAGATTCACAAAGGTCATGCTTTTCTACTTTAACACACACGTATAAATAAAATTTAGGAGAGGTATCACATTATCGGTTCAAATAAATTAAAAAATCCATGCTATGACGGCCTTAAGTTCACCTAATTTTCTTTAGAATGATACAAAAACACAAAAGAAAACCTAAACGTGTTGGTTCTACTAGATAAGAAACACCGGGGAAAGATATCAACCCAAGCAAAACCCTTGGGTTATGTTCAACAAAAATACACAGGTATCCCTTCCACCCTCATCAAGAAAAGTATGCGGCGTCCTCAATGCATATAAAAAAACACGAGAATAGGGAACATACCAGTGCGACCTAGGCATATGCGTCCTGGTTGGTGGAGGGCGCAGATACACCTCAGTATCCTCTCCCGTACCACTGGGCTGAGCCGGGTGCATTCTGAACCCTCTGAGCTGTTACTTTTTCCACGAGCTCTCCTTTGCGCTCGGCCCTTTGTTGAGCCTCGTCTCTAGATACTTGCAACACTTTCATTTCTCTCCTCTCTCTTCTGCTCATGGAGTAAATCATCATCCTCATCAATACTCACCTCCTCACGAGGTCTCTTACCTTTATCTTGCGTGATCGTCTCCTTAGTTATAAAGTCCACTACAGTGGCGCTCCTCTCCTCTCGTCATCGATCACTTGAGGCAGCGGGTGGGTATTAGCAGCAACTTGTCATGCGGATAACTCCCGTACCTACGCTCAGAGTGCTGCTACCTCTGCATACCATCTCGCCAGCTATGGTTCCTATAACTACGCAAGGCACTCATCCATATGCCTCTCAAAACGTCAATCTACATACAGAATCGGAGAGCCCCTCCAACTCTTTTATAACCCATATTTTACTTACTCCATTAGTACCTTGACTTGAAGGGCTATGTGCACATGCTATTTTTGGCTTTAAGTGTGCTTCAGCCATGTCGGTAAGAATTCTTGAGAAATATTGACTAGGTGTTGTAGAAGCACGAGGTACAGCAGGTCGGGATTCTTCTTGTTGTAGATGAAGACTCTGGGACCTCAACATGTGTTGGGATATCGAGTGCATTTGTAGCCTTGTTTGGCTCTGGAATCTCTCGTCTCTGTCGGCTACGCCTCAAACTCAATAAACCGTGTAGCCTTGAGTACGCATACCTTCACTCAATGCCTCTTATTAATAAAGTAGCTCCGGCGGATATGGCGGGCCCCGCTCCTCACTCACAACACCGGGTTTGTCTCATCTCTTATCAACCCGATATCTATGATCTTGTGGACCACCACTCTACGATCGTGATGGCAATTCGGCACACAGGACTCTGACGGTAGATCAATGAGGCATGGGAAGGGAATGGTGGTCTTTGATACATTATAGCAGCTCAGGTCTCTCAACAATAGATCTCGGGAAGTTGATAGCATACCGCTTCCATAATGCTCGCTACCAATGTGGCTTTGTCCCGGTGAAAGAACGTTATCATTCTTGGTAGGTACCGCGTGTCGAACAGGTGACCACCAAAATTTTCTTGAAAGTTGATTAGCACTTTTTAATACGTGCTTAGTGCTATGTAGCCATTCAACTAACGGACCCCACATGGCAATGATGCGCGCTAGCTAAGTATATTGTCCCGATTCTTTCCTCAACTTCATTCAGCTTCTTGATTTTTACTTTATTGAGCTCCTCCAACCTATGATCAAACTCAACTGTGTTCATCGGGGCGCTGTGTCCCGGACCATATGGTAAAATCCGAGAGATAGTGCAGCAGAAATATCAAGCTGGTGTCTCCCTAACCAGCCCACACGGGTCAATGCGGGTCTCTTCCTCCAATCTTGGCCTCCCAGACAGACACTATAATGTGGCCACGTGAAGTAGAACTCTCTGACTAGGAAGGAGTTTGTAGCTCCCGGATGGCTTAATAAACCACCCAGGCCGGGTATCTCTTGGGCATTATCGAATCTCGGGAGAGGTCCTTGAGCCACTGTGGTGACCGGTCACAGGCTCCTCATAAATGCACCTCTTTGGATGGCCCTTGTTATTAGGAGCTATATCCACATTATAAATGGCCTGCATGCCTCGGGTACACCATCGCCTCACAATCCATGGTTGCTTAGTGGATGTGTGTGAGGTCTTCATCATCATCTGTGCTCCCCAATTGGGCATGTGATTCATCAACACCCTCTGCATTTGCCGCGGTTGTGGTGCCCTCGGGGCAATGAAGTTGCGGCTGACATTACCTTCCTCTCGGCTGGGGTCTCTTTTGCAGTGGAGTTAGAAGCGACAGGGTTGTCGGTTGTAGGGCATTTCATCCTAGCCTGGTCGATCTCCTCTCAAGATGCTCTCTGAGATATGGTATTCCTCCATGCAGAGCCACTCGACTCTTTGGAAGATGTGGGCTTGTCCCTGGAGTACGAGACAAGGGATGATTTTTCTCCGGCCCTTTGTTTCTTGGTCGGACCCTTTTTTGGTGTTCCATTTGGTGCCATTGTACCTATGGAATTATGGTTAGTATGCAAGATAAGATGATGAAAATCAAAAATTTAATGCCTTACGGATGGCTGGATGAGAGACTCAATGAGTCGTTGCCATAGGAAGCATTTCGTGAGGTCACTCATCGTCTGCGGAACTTAGTCTATTGGTCACGGCCCTTATGACTGGTCATGATGAGTTGTTGCTTGTGGAAATGACTCGTTAGACCAATTGTGAGATAAGCCTTTGACATTTATAAATTCCCACTTAGGACGAGCTACATCATGAGTCGTGGTGATACCACGACTCGTTATGTGGCTCGTGCTCCAAGTCATTTTACGGATGTGGTGACGAGGGTCATGTAAAAACTCGTTGGGCATGCACACAAGTCATTACATGAGGCGTCATCATTGGGTATAAAGGCAACCCACACCCATGTTCCATCTCAAGCGATTTTTAATCCCAAAAGCACAAAAA
Organism: Datura stramonium; assembly: GCA_018107945.1. Taxonomy (NCBI): domain Eukaryota; kingdom Viridiplantae; phylum Streptophyta; class Magnoliopsida; order Solanales; family Solanaceae; genus Datura; species Datura stramonium. The sequence continues at coordinate 27,681 of JACEIK010011388.1, read as the reverse complement.
TCCAATTTACTTATAACATTGCATTTGATCTTGGTCACAATTTTAATTTCAAAGCAGCCTAGGGTTTAAATACAAGTATAGAAATCACTAAAGGCATCACTATTGTACACATATGGTTCTAGCAACATTTATACTCTAAGCATATGAATACTCACAAATTCGAGGATGAAGATGAAGTTTTAGCAGTGACGAGCAGATTTGCATGCTGGTGCTGTGAGTGATCGTGCTTGTGTGAAATTGATGTGCGTTGTGAATGATTTCCGGGTGGTGATTTGGGAGAATGGAAGGTGGGAAAAATTTTCCTATGAGTTTTTAGTTTTGATTTTTTTGGGGGAATCAGTGGGAAAAAGTGAGTGTTTTTATACGTTTAGAACTAATTTTGCCCTTTTTAAAACGTGGGTGGGTTGGGTGCTATATTTATCTTGCGCTCCCAGCATACATGAAGATGATTCATTGAAGAAACAACTTTTGGCTTCTTGTTCAGTCAATTAAGTCTAGGAACTTACTTGGGACTAAAACATGTAACGGCTAATTAAGGTTACCCATTTTGAAGTCATGACATGAGTCGTTAGCCCTGTCACTCTGATGGCCCTTGAGTGTTGTCTTGACGGGTCACTTGACGAATTGTTGGGTTAACCATGATTCGTTAAGTCACTCGTTATCAGCAACTTCTGACTCACGCTGCCTCTTTAATCCAGTAGAAATAATGGAAGTCCTGATGACTCATTGTCACTGGCAACAACTCATTTGGTCAACTGTTGTCTACATTGTTTTACGCGGTAGTGACCACCGAGTAGGATCGACGAGTTGTTAAGTCAAATGACGACTCGTCACATTGCTGTTGGCACCGGCAACTCAAGTTTAGATTTTTGGTTGACTTCAAATTTCCCCTCTTAATCTTTGTACACATCAACACATGTAAACACTATGAATGTCTTACAATTACAACTTGGGTTGCCTCCCAGTGCTGATTTAACGTCGCGGCACGACGCGGATATCTTAATTACTGAGACCACTCCCAGATATTTGCATGATTTAACGTCGCGGCACGAGCGGATATCTCCATTGCTCCAGACTTCACCAAATACCTCCATGGGTTGCCTCTCATACAGCGCTATTGCTGCGTGTCATGATTCAAGTCTTGATTTTCGAGTTCACCCAGATCCCAAAGATCCACCAACTTAATTTATTCCTCTTTCCAAATATGCATTCACTCGTTGACCATTCACTTTAAATGCTTTCCTTCATGGTTTCCAATTAAATTTCCCCATAGGAAGTACTTGGATGACCACTGAAAGGCCCAACCATTTGGACTTCAACTTGCCGGAAACAAATGAAGCCACAAATTGAATAAGTAACACCATATCACCTCAAAATTTAGAATCTCTCTCACTCAATCTTCCAGTCATGTTGAATTTTCATCCTCGGTTACAAATTTCGGAACTTTCATAGGATTGCAAATGAAATTCATCTAGCTCACTCAGCCCGTCAAGCCTCCAGAGTTCGCGAGAATCACTCTAATTCAAATTTAGCTTCTTGAGCGCCCACATAGCTTTGTGCTCAGTTCGATCGAAATATGACATACTTTCCCGTATACAAGCACAATCGGATACACATATAGGGGTCTTGAATGAGGAGTCCAGATGCGCCCATAAAGCATCATCTAGCTTCCTAGACCAATACATCCGGTTAGCATTCACAGTCTTCGCTAAGATGGTCTTTATCTCCTGGTTGGAAGCGCAACTTGTCCACTAGATTGTGGATGATGAGGATGTTGCCACCTTGTGTTTCACCCTATTTATCCGGCAAAGTCCAAAACAACCTTAGGTTGTAGAAGTGTGAACCCCCACCCAACTAATGATGGCTCTGGAGTCCAAATAAGCAAATATTACGCTTCAAGAATGTTGTGACACTCTTTCCTTCATTATTTGGAAGCGAAATTGCCTCCACCCATTTTGAAACACAGTCCATAGCTACAAGTATGTACTTCATCCCATTTGATCTCAAAAATAGGCCCATGAAATCAATCCTCCAAACATCCATTGACTCAATGACAAGGATGGGAGTAAGAGGGAGCTCATACCTCCTTGATATGCCTCCTTGCCTTGGCATCACATCACATTCCTTTGAAATCATGTGCATCTGGTGAATGGTTGGCCAATAGTACCCACATATTATAGAATTTTGTGGGATGTGCGAATCCAGATGTGGTGACCCCCAGCAGGCATAATTGGCAAGCCTCCAAAATGCTCAACATCTCTACCTCAGGCACGCATCTATGGATACCCCATCAGCACATATGTAGAATAAGTAGGCTCATACCAAAAAAACTTCTGCACGCTTTAGGACATGAACTTCTTTCCATGTTTGAAAAGATAGGATTTTGGTACAACATCACTCACTAGATAATTAGCGAAATCTGCTAACCATGGGATAAGATCACGTAGGCAGCCAAAATCTACTCATCGGGAATGCATCATCAATGTCAAACTCATCTCAAAAGTCTTTGCATCTTCTTCTAATCTTGAAGAGTGATGCCTTACTGGTTTTCGGTCCACCAGGTCCTTTACCTCGAACTCGAACTCATAACAAATGAGAACCCATCAGATCAAGCGTGGCTTGGAATATTTATTAGCCATCACATATCTCAGAGCTGCATGGTCTGTATGGACTATCACCTTAGTTCCATGCAAGTAAGCCCAGAAACTTTTCAGATGCAAATACTAAAGCCAACAACTCCTGTTACGTGTCGGTGTAATTTTTAGAAATTTGTATTAAAGAGCCTTGCTAGCATATTAAATAAGATGGAAAATCTTTTCCACACCTTTGGCTGATATTCCACAGGGGTACTCTTCAGCATCTTGCATAATCTCAATGATAAGAGCCAGGTTAAATTTTCTGATTGAGGCGGTGGTCATTTCTCTTTAGGCAGTTTCTAAAGCACTTTTTAGAATCTCATCCAACTGGCTTCACCTCTTTTTGGTAACTACTGTAGGATTATTTTGTCTTTGAAGTCATAGTGAATCTCTATAAAAATCCTGCACTTCAAAAAGCTCTAACACCTCAGTAGGGGGTGGTGAAACTGGCAATTATTGGTGATCTTATCTGTCCGTATCATTAAATTTTAAGAATCTTGTGGCCGAGCACTATACCTTCTTTGACCATGAAATGGCTCTTTTCCCAATTAAGCACAAAGTTGGTCTCTTCGCATCGCTGCAGCACCTTGCTCAAATGAGCCAAACAATCATCGAATGAGTCACCTACTGCAGCGAAAATTCATCCATAAAGACTTCAATGGTGTCCTCCACCATGTCAGAAAATATGGACATCATATAGTGCTGAAAAGTGGTAGGCCCATTACATAGCCCGAATGGCATCCTCTTGAAGAAAATGTACCATATGGACAGGTGAAAGTGGTTTTTGACGTGCCGCCAGTGTCGGGTGGGCGTATGATAAGCCACACTGATGAAACCATTTTTGAGCGGATTATGAACCCAGGTAGGACCATTCTCTAACTATCCATTTATGACAGCGATCTTAATCATACAGTGGTAGTTATAGGCATTTCGGATTGAAGAACATTATTTAAGTCTAAATTTGGTCTAACGAAAATATGAAGTATATGCAGGAACAACGTAAGGGTTAAAACAGTTAATGTGATGAATGGAATTTGCCAGCCAGGCGAGCATGGAACTTCACCAGTTGTTGGCTCCATAGCATTATAGTGCGTGTTGTGAGGTCTTCGAGGAGCCTCTAAACCACGGCAATCTAGCCTCAACGCATCTTAGTGAGCGAGGAGTTTAATTTTGCAGTGGCGGGCAATCAATTATGTTGTGGTTTTACGGGGAAACGATTAAGGGACTTCTACGTCTAACCATTTAACGCAACCTGGCCAGCACCTACTTCTTCAGTGGTGATGTGACATCCCAAGTTGGTCTTTCATAACCCCCGTGTCAACCAAGCAAGGTGTTAGGTATTTCAGCAAACACGGAACCTCCCTCAGAGATGACTTCCTTGTCCCCCATTCTCATGTCACGACCTAGGTAATGCCTTCTCAAGCTATTTCCCAAGCTAACAATATGCTTTTATGGTGATCAATCATGTAAAAACAACCACAAAACAGAATGCAAGACGAAAACAGCAATCAGCACTCAATTCCAAAACAATATCATAGAATTACAATCGTAATCCATGGCTTCAACCCTAGAGGAAGGGTTCTTGCCATTCATGTTAAGAGTAAAATCGTTAATCTCTCTAATCACTTGATAATCTACTCCTAACTACATACTTACATGAGATTGGTAGATGGGAAGGGACTTTGATGAACCCTAGGTAGGAGTTCTCCCACTTCCCCCTTCACTCCTATGCGATTTTACGAATAAAATCGTGACCAAATGAAAATAAGAGCTAAGGGTCCCTATTTATAGTAAATGGAGAACGTGCATAATTTGGCCTGTCGTGGAACACTCCGTGTCACAGGTGTATCACGAACCTTTGCCTCGTGACTGGAGGCATCGCAGCTCACGGAATTCAACCGGGAATCGGCCTTGGCGGCATATTTGCCGCGATGGCAACGTGTATATTTACTTGGGCAGCGCGTCACACACTTGTGGTCATGAGCCCTCATGCGTGGCTTGCGTTGCCAACGTGCATGGGGCTATTTGAGCAGCCTGCCTGCCACCGTGGCACTCCCAGCAAACCCAGCGTGGCTGTTTGGGCCTCCTCTTTGCCGACGTTCGCGTGTTGATTCCTTCTCCAAGCCTCTACTTCACCAATTCATGAATTAGCTCCTCCAAAGTCATCAAAAACCTACAAAACAAAGGCTAATCATGTTGGTTAGCACATATCTTCCTTTTATATAAAATCACATGAAAATGTATCAAATAGCTTGAACAACACGACTAATTTAAGCTATAAAGCGTAACACGGGACCTATATTATTTCTGTGATCTGACCCCACACTTAAAGCCTTGTTCGTCCTCGAACAACCTTTTATATTTCATGCATATGGAGAATTTCACATAACTAATTTAGCAAGATAATTCACGCTACGGCTATAATGATTACGCAAGATACAAGTTAAAAATAGAACACGCTATGAAATACAACTATGTTAAGACTTCTTAACCTCAAGAATCGACTCTCAATTTGAGCAAACTCATGTCAATCAACTGATTAAGAAATCCCACATGAATTTTATCCTTCATTAAACATGTGCCCTCACGGAAGAGGATTACCCAATCACACGCAAAAACAATTTTACATCACAACATGTGTGGGTAATAAAAAGAATATACACTCACTCTCGCAAAAAATTCACATGCTTCATGTCATGACCCATAAACACTTTGATAATTTTGTTCACACTAATTTAAGGATGTATGAATGTAAGATCAGAAGTAGGACTTTGAAGGTTGTAACGTAACTCGAATGCAGGTAGGTACTATTATGACGGTAATAGTGACTATCTTTCCTAAGCGCTTTTAATACATCCGCCCTCTGGCGAACTTCCCTTCCCTTACTTCACCTTTTTATCCTTGATGGTTTTTCTTTTTCCCTCTTTTGTTTCCCCTTTTATTTAGGCGCTTTTGACTTGTCAGTAAAGAGCTTCTATGAATAATTTTCATTCCTTTGTTTTCTTATATTAACGATGATCAACCACTTTCACACAAGTGCACCTTTGACCTTTTCTCCACTTCACAACTTGCTACTTTTCATTTCTTTTCATTCTCCTCACTCCTTTACTCTTTAGATATTTCTTCTATTCAAGCGCTTGAGCTTTGGGTCAAATTCAAGGTTAATGAAAGAAAAGGATTAAACATGTTGCAGCTATCCAAGAACAGGCTCAAGGCTCAGCGGGCTAGCAGGATTAATTTCTCAAGGTAGGTAAAGCGAGGATAAAAATTGGGTTCATTCAAAGAAATGCCTAAATCATCTCCTACAATTCTCATCCTTCATTTCGCTTCATACACACACCGAGGCAAGTTCTAGACAATCCACAATAGCATAGAATACTCAAAAACCTTACACTCCTTGCACATGCTCAATTTAGAACACATTAGAGTAGATTCTTACAAACTAATCACAAGAATTCAAAATTAGGCTTCAATTATATTGAGTCAAATTCAAGAGCCTAAGTGTCTCAAACAAAGTTATACACTTGCATCATTCAATATTGAACATGCACATCCTACCATCATGTCTAGCACATAACAAGAACATCAAGCATCCATTAGCTATGGTTTCAAAAAACCCGACATCTATCGACTAATTTTCCTCAAGACGGTCGTCATCCATTCGTCGTCGGAAACCGGTCCCTCACTATGACTAAAACATTACGTAAGACAAATAAAATAAAAAAATAAAAAAAAATTTTATTCGCCCAGGTTCAAAACACCCCCCGTCGGAAAAGAACCAAAAAAGAAAAACCAACGGGTGATGAATTCATGCTTGACTCACCTGATTTCTCAAATTTTCTCATTTTCCAAACAAGCATTACATTCACCAACAATTTGTTAAGCACAAAAAATTTTGAAATTTCACAAATTTTCTCACCCCACACTTAAATCATGCTATGTCCCATTAGCATCAAATTAACATTTCAAGGGTGAGAAATATTCCTGAGGCCTTTAGGCCCGGCTAAGTAACATGTTTTCCACAATTGCACGGCGGGTAGTCGACCCCACACTTTTCCTTTTCTATGCTTCCTAGCTTCCTCCTCAGAAATTTCAGACTTCCCCTCCTGTGCCTAACTTTCCACCAAAAACACAAACAAACAAATTAAAATAACAAAATAAAATCAAAATTACAAAGTGTACACGAGGTACCCTTGGGTTGCCTCCCAAGCGACGCCTTATTTTGCATTGCGTGTACAGATGTTCCCCGGACATCCTCAGACAGGTTCTCTTTGAGAACCATCTCACTTCTTTTGCTGTGCAGGAGAAGCAGCCTCCTCTGTTCCTCCCTTTCTCAACTTCTTTTTGATTTGAAACCCTTTATCAGACTTGGGCGGAACACTTGATATTGCCTTTGGCCGTGCACTGTGACTCTACCCCACACTTATCCTCTGCCAACACACTAACTTGACAAAGGTTTCTGGAGTGTGCCGATGGAGTTTAGCTCTTGAGCAGACCTAGAAGATTTCTTCTTCATCCTCGACCCTCATTTTGGTCCCTTCTCTCAAATCAATCCAAGCTCCTCCAGGTGGCCAAGAATAGCCGTCCCAAGATTAGGGTACCTGGTCATCCAACCTGAAAATCTAAAACAATAAAATCAGCAGGTATAATAAATTTACCTACTTTGAGTGAAGGTCCTCTATGATCCCGTCGGGTGACACTCGCGACTTGTCGGCGAGTTGCAACATCAACCTTGTCGGTCTCGGTCTTCCCAACCCCAAGGTGTTGAATAAGGATAGGGGCATTAGATTAACTGCTGCCCCTAAATCACAAAGCTCGGAGCACTTCAGCTTTTGCAATTTGTATGGGGTAAAACTCCGGGGGTCTTTGGCTTATCGGCATTTTGCTCATTACCACATTGTTGCACTCCTCGATCGGTGCTCTGATCACGGACGTCCCACCAATCTAACTTTGTTCGCCATCACGTCCTTCAAGTATTTAGCATACTTGGGCATTCCCTGCAAAGACATCAATAGAGGCAAATTTATGTGAGAAGTTCTTTGAAAGTCTCGAAGAACTTTTTAAAACGTTCCTCCTCCTTGCTCTTTTTGAGTCTACGAGGGAAGGGTGGTGGTGGTCGTTGTGCTGGCTGCAATGAAGGTTGTGCATTTTGTGTCCAGCACTCGTTGCTCCAGTATCGGTGGATGGTCCTGGTCTAACCAACTGAAGCTGCACCTCTCTTCTCGATTCTTTAGGCCATGCATCATTCTTGTCTTCCACTTCTAAAATGATGGCATTGATCTGTAGGGGTTAGGATGCGTCGCTTGGTAATCCCCCTTGCGGCCTCATGTTTTTGAGCAGCTGCTATTTGACCCACTTATTTTCAAGATTGCGGGTGACTGCTGGCTGATTCATTAAATGTTGCCATCTCGCACGATTTTCGGCTAAGCGATTACGGGTCTCCATAATTTTTCTGCAATGTCTCCTCAATGCGAGTTTACTTTACTATGCCCATCAATCTGCCTATTCTGCTGATACTGATGTTGTTGAGGTTGCATAAAATTACGCTTTTGATTTCCACCCCAAAAAGAATTCGGGGTGGCCACGCCCGAACTACCTGTTGGAGTTGTTTACAAAATTCCGATTCCTATGAACATTCCCAACAAAATTGGCCCGATTCCGAATTGGCTCCACAAGATTCTGCATTATGCCCATTATTGCCGCAGACGTCACACCAACTCGGAGCTAACAATGAGGCGCATTAGCAGCCTGGTGTTGGTGCATACTCGGTTATTGAGCGAGTCATAATTTGATGTTGGAGTGAAGCTAAGCTGTCTTTTGCCAAAGGCATTCCAAACCTTACCTTGTCAGCACGATCTTCTTTACGCCTCTTGATGATTCGTTGTGCCACTCTCCTGGATTTCCTTGTCTTAGGTCACATTCAACAAGTGTACAACTCATCCTTACGTCTTCCTCCAAGAGCTTGCCACCCAGCTAGAAGTCTAGTAATATTTTATTGTGTGGGTCTAGACTTTCTACAAAGAGTATGGGCCGGCCCACTTCATTTGATTGCGATGATGGGAAGTCTCTCAATAATGACTTGAATCTTTCCCAAGCCATATACAAGTTCTCATCGGGGCTTACGCTTGGCGGGTATCTCACTTCACCAACTTTGCGAGTTTTGCACGAAGGAAAGAATCGATAGGAATTTCCCGGCCAAGTCATCCCTTGAAGTTATGGAGTTCGGTGGCTCAGCCTTCAGCCACTTTTTCGCCTCTCCCAACATTAGTGGAAGGTCAATCGGACATAATCGTGGACACGCCGGTGGGGGCAGAGCGTGTCACTAATCTCCAAAAGCTCTGCCAGTGCTGCTTTGCGGGTCCTCGTGTGCCATTAGGTGGGCGGCCACTAGAATGTAAGCAATTTGCACCATGATACATTTTTAAGCTCAAAGTTCCCTCCGAGCGCCGGTTTACGGATACTAGAGGTCACATTCGTCGCTAGTGGGATTGCCACTTCATGGCTTGGTCTTGCTGCCATTGATTCCGATAGCAGTTGTTCTTGTCCCTTGGTGGTTGTTGTTGTACCTTGTTTGAAGTCTCTTCGGCTTTTGCTCTAGAGCTATTCTCCTTTGCAAATGGATTTGACGTTCGGGTTCAAGCAGCGGTTCCACAAGCTCTCTATTTCTAGCCGGCTCGAGCGGGACAACCTGCACCTGCAAATAGACAAACTAAGATAAGTTTCATAACACTTAAGGAAAATCAAAAATCACATAAAAATGTAATTATCAAAACTTCACAGTCCCCAGACAGCAGCGCCAAAGCAGCGTGCCCGCAAGTGTACGGGTCGTGCAAGTAATATAGTGGCTCTTTTTAAGAACCGGATTATCGAGCAAGGGACTGGACCCATTCCTCTAACTATCCATTTATAGTGTGAATCTTAAATATCTAAAGTGTTGGTTATAGAAATTTTCGGTTGAAGAGTATTTAAGTCTAAGTTTGGGTCAACGAAATATTAGAAAGTGCCTTAGGAGCAACATAGGTTTAAAACCGATTAGTCATGCGATAATAAGATTTGCAATGGAACAGGCATGGAACTACAATTGTTATTTCACATAACTGGAATTGCATGTTCATGGTCTTTCGAGCCTCTTAACACGGCAATCTAGCCTCACTTTGCATCTTGTGAGCGAGAGTTTAATTTTCTAGTCGCGGGCAATCAATTATGTTGTGGTTTTACGGAAACGATTAGGGACTTTCGTACGTCTAACCATTTAACACCCAACTCAGCCCTTTCTAACAACCCCGGTGGTGATGTGACATCCCAAGTTGGTCTTTCATAACCCCGTGTGTCAACCAAGCAGGTGTTAGGTAAATGTCTATCCAAACACGGAACCCCTCCGAGATGACTTCATGCTCCCCACATTCTCGTAATACGACCTAGGTAATGCCTTCTCAAGCTATTTCCCAAGCTAACAATATGCTTTTATGGTGATCAATCATAAAAACAACCACAAAAAACGAGAATGCAAGAGACGAAAACAACAATCAATAACTCAATTCCAAAACAATATCATAGAATTAAAATCATAATCCATGGCTTCAACCCTAGAGAGGAAGGGTTCTTGCCATGCATGTTAATAGTAAAACTTCGTTAATCTACTCCTAATCTACTATTAATCTACTTCTAACTACATCTTACATGAGATTGGTAGATGGGAAGGGACTTTGATGAACCCTAGGTGAGTTCTCCCACTTCCCCATTCACTCCTATGGAAGTTTTTCGAATAAAATCGTGACCAAATGAAAATAAGAGCTAAAGATTCTATTTATAGTAAATGGAGAACGTGCATAATTTGGCCTGTCATTAGGCGGCTCCGTGTCACGGGTGTATCGCGAGCACTCCGTGACACGGAGGCATCGTAACTCGGAATTCAACCGGGATCGGCCTTGGCAGCATGTTGTGATGGCAGCGTGGCATGCCCTGCTTGGGCAGCGCGTCACACATGGTCGCTGAGCCCTCATGCCGTGGCGCGTTGCCAACGTGCATGGGGGCTGTTTTAGGCAGCTTTTACTGCCGTGGCACTCGCGTGTGTAGGTGTTGTTTTGGGCCTCCTCTTTGCAGACGTTCGCGTGTTGATTCCCTTCTCCAAGCCTCTACTTCACCGAATTCATGAATTAGCTCCTCAAAAAGTCATCAAAAACCTACAAAACAAAGGCTAATCATGTTGGATTGCTATATCTTCACTTTTATATAAAATCACGTGAAAATGTATCAAATAGCTTAGACAACACGACTAATTTAAGCTATTAAGCGTGCTCCTTGAGACCTATATTATTTCTGTGGTCAGTTTTGTCTTGGTCTTCGGGGGCTATAGAGATCTGATTGTATCCCAAATAACCATGAAGAAAATCATACCATCTCTTTCTGCAAGTCGGTCTAGTATCGATCCATGAATGGCATAGGAAAGTGATCTTTTTGAGTCGGTATTGCTCATATAATCCGTGCATACTCTCCCGGCGGTGACTGATCTGATTAGAATGAGCTCATTGTTAGCATTTGGGACCACCGTGATTCCTCCTTTTTGCTTCCTGCATTGGGCTCACCTATTTGCGTAGGCAATAGGGTAGACCACACCCGCATCCAACCACTTTAAGATTTCCTTCTTGACCACCTCTTGCATAGGTGGATTCAACCTACACTAATGCTCAATGCTCGAATACAATCTGGCTCTAGTTGGATCTTATTTGTGCAAATCTGGATGGGATACCAATAATGTCTGCAATGCTCCACCTAATGGCTTTTTATATCTCCTCGAATGGAGACCAAAGCCTCCGCCTGCCATTCCTCCAAGTCATTTGCAACTATGGTTGATAAAGTGTTTTCGGTCCCTAGTAATACATATGTTAAGTGAGATGGAGTGCTTTGAGCTCAAATACTGGAGGCTTCTTAATAGATGGCGATGGTGGAGTCACCCGATTCTTCAAGATCCAGATCAATCTTCTTTGGAGAATATGTGTATGACCCATACCGGTAAGTGCATTAACAATCTCCTTACCTCTATGGATCTTCTTAGCACTAACATTCATCAAAACTGCTGCTAAATCCTCAATAATCACTAACTCACCAATGGGCATGATTGGAAGCTCAGCTTCCACAACATCAATCATTTGAGACCACCCGCAATATCATTTGGTACTTCATGGGCCAGAAGCATTACATTAAATGTCACTTCCTCATTGTTGGTGGAATTTCGGCTCCGATTTCCATGTCTACAAGAGCATGTCTGATGGTGAGGAATGGTCGCCCCAAGATAGTGGGGACCTCGAAATCAACCTCATAGTCCAGAATAACAAGTCAGCTGGAAATATAAAGGACTCTACTTTCACTAGAACATCATAAAGAACCTACTTAGGATTTTCAGTGCGATACGCAAATGTGCTTCGCATTGTAGTGGTTTGGAGGCTCCCAAGCCCAACTATCTGAACACTACTAATGGCATCAAGTTAATGCTAGCACCCAGATCACATAGTGCCTTAGCAAAATTAAAGGCTCCAATAGTGCACGGTATGGTGAAAGCTCCAAGGTCTTCCTTTTATAAACAAGAAAGGAGATTCTTATTGCACCTCTGATGGTGCGAAATTATCCGCGAGGGTTTTGAAGCTCACGGTCCTCTTTTTCTAGTGATAACGTCCTTCATGTTTAGCATAGTCAGGCATCTACTCAAGTGCCTCGACTAATGGGATATTCCTGGAATAATTATTTAAGCATTGAATGGGTTTGTGATACTTCCCATCTTCGACCTCTTTCTTCAGCCTCTATGGAAAAAGGGGAGGAGGTCTTGGAATAGGCGTGATCTTTTGAGGTACCTCCTTCTCCTTCTCTTTGCCAAACCCATTCTCCTTTGCATTACTAGGAGGTTTTGTCATATCCGTGGAATCATCAGCAACCAAAATTTTCTCTTCGAGTCCTCCACCTTATCATCATTAATAACTAAGGGATCAGCTGTGTCATCAGTCTGACCGGCCTTGGAGGATCAGCTTGTCTCTTTCCCAATCCTAGTAGTGACGGCTATGCAATGGTTGTCATTTTCAGATTTTGAATTGTATTGCTGGGAAGCGTGCTCTTTTGCCTCTGGTTCATAGCAACGAGAGAAATTTGACCAAAGCTTGCTCCAATGCGCTTAATGTCCACGGCATGTGATTCCACCTTTCGATTCATACCGGAAATATTAGTGCGGAGTTCCTTGAAATGGCCCATGCAGTCGCCTCCATCTACTTAAGTACCTTAGACAACATGTCTTCCACCCTTGAACCAATAGACTTTGGATCGGTTCCTTGGAGGAACATATAGGCTATCTTGTCATTCTTGTACTTCTCATGCTTTTTCCAATCACCATTTTGTCTCTTTGCCTCTGCTCCTATATACGTATTGGCCTCGATTGTAATTGTTATCTTTATAGTAGTTCCGACCTTAGTTCCCCGACCTTGACGGAAGTATTGGTTATACCCTTGTGTGTTAGTACGGAAACCCGCCCCTTGATCATTGAGATAATTTGCTTCCTCCTCAAATTACGGTTTGCCTCCATTATTTCTTAGGTCCTTGCCACGAGAACCCACAACATTCACCTTTTTAGCCCCGGATCCCATAAAATGCTTAGCAAGAAGGCCTACTATGGTTTGATCTAATGTCTCCTAGTCTCGCTCTTCATCCTTCCTTCTACGCTCTGCTTGACTGTACCTACCACATAAGTACCCGGTCAAGCCTCACGAATCTCTCGTGTGCCATGCGCGGTTGGTTTTTGCGTGTAGCTTGCTCAGCTTGTCTCTTGCTTATGTACGTTGTCCATTTTCCCAAATTCCGTAGTGTTTGTTCAAGTTCGTGATCAATCGGAACCCGATTTTCCTCGGCTCACAATGCAGGCATGCGAACACGAGACACGGTAGAACTAAAGCAACAAAGAAAAAAAAAGAAAATAAGAACCAACGATGCAGCAAACACAATTAATAAAAGCCTAAGCCATATTCCCCGATAATGACGCCAAGATTTTATGTCGCCTAAAATTACACCACAGTAAATGAGATATAAATCGGTCGATGTCAAATATAGAACCCAACCATGGTTGGGGTCGAATCCCACGAGGAATATAATGAGAACTTTAGTTAATGCGTTTGGCTAATACTATCATCTGCCTTTCCTAGGAGGGAATGTTTGAAACACAAAATAATAAAAAATAGTAGAGACTAGTAGATGCTTAATTCAATTTCGGTTGTATTCAATCAACAAATTGACTAGGATTGTGTTCCCCATGACTTCATAATCATAAGGCTTTTATACTAGTGACCTATTCCGGTGTTTAGCATGCAATATTGGTACATTAAATTCACCTAAATGGTTGGTCCCCAATCTAGATGATTATCACCATGCAACTTGATGCAGTATATAGGTGTACGCTTAATTAACCCTTACCATTAATATGGATTAGCTTTCTGGACAAGGTCAAGCTATTAGATGAGGTTGATAGCCTCAAATCTCAGTTGTTAATCCTTTTCACATTCACTACTCCCTTGATCCGGTGGTAAGAATAAGGAAATTTCCAACATTTGCAACCGTTAGAGAAGCAATTAAAATGAAGGAAAAATATGTATGCATGCATAAACCCCATTCAAGATTCACTAAGTATTTTACCGGTGTGTGTTAATTCATCATCGTTCCCACAACCCTAGTTATGGGTTTAGCTACTCATGTTAATTCATCATGGTTCCCACAACCCTAGTTATGGGTTTAGCTACTCATATTTGAATGATCACAATTACAAAATAAAGAAGAAATCATAATTGTAACTAACAAAGATTTGTAGAAGAAATCACTAGAATTGAATAAATCACCAAAATCGAAGAACAAAACATCAATGTTGTTTAATCCTCAAAATCAAGAACAAAATTACAAACTTCATTTCTTGAACCAAGAATGGTCGTTCACAACACCAAAATTCACGTGTAAAGTAGTAGAATAAACTATACCATAAAAATAAACTGAAATAATGTATTTATAGTTTCAAACAAAACCTTTCCTAACTAAAAATGGAGTCTAGGTCGGCAGTGGCAATGGGCCAAGAAATGACTCGTTAGGTATCCTAACGAGTCGTGGCCAGCATAATCGAGTCGTCCTCAACAAACTATCCCTTCATGGTAACAGATCACCTAACGACTCGTCAGGTCAGGGCACGAGTCGTTAGGTCCCTCGTGGCCTTGGATCACCAAAATTCCATTGCACTTTGACGAGTCTTCTTATTGATCTCATGAAGAGTCATCAAGTCTCCCGACAACTCGTGATGTCCTTCATTGCATCCTTCATCAATGTTTCCAATCTTTTTCTTCCTAGTCTTCACGACCGTCTCAACGACTCATTACCAGAGTTAACGAGTCATGCCTTCCGTCCATTACATACATTGGTTTCATGTACTTCAGACTTGATCTTTCCCACGACTCCCGGAATGAGTTGTCCATTGAGAGAACGACTTGTTACCTAGCTAGTAGTCCGCACTTTGTTCCATTTTTTCCTTACTCTGCCCATTTCATGTTTTGGACCTGTTTTCCTGCAACACTTAACAAAAACACATTATATCTACATAAACATACCTGAAATTTGCATATCTTCTTAGTTTTAAGCGTCGAAAGTACCATAAAATCACGACACATCACTATGCTGTATCGTTTCATAATACAGGCTCTGATATTCAAGTTCAGCCCCGCCATTAGCCGATTCTCAAAGTTCACATCCCTCAGCCAATATTAGTGAGTCCTCATCCTTCGAGGACATTTAATTATCTGTAGTTGTGTTCTTTTATTTACAGACATTTATCAAGCTAGTTGTGGATGCTGTCCCATCAGCTCATCAGTTATGTTAGAGGTTATTGAGACATTATGTAGAAATCATCTAGTCATTTTTTATTCGGTATTAATTTGATATGTATGCATACTTCCGCTATTATATATGTTAGAATTTCACTTATTTATGTTGAGTTTTAGATATCATGTTCATGCCATGGGTCGACTTGGAGCCTCTCAGGTTCTTTGTCCCATGTCTTGATCCGGGCCTATGTTCTATCGTGAAGGCATATGCATATTTTTTGGGAGTAGTGTCTAGCACCGAGTAGGCTAGAGTTCTAGTAAACTTCGAGCCTTAGAACTACGTGCTAACATAGGTTTATTCAGATTCATTGGGACCTCCCTCGTGAGCTTTCTTTTCCCCCAAGGGGCCTTCAACTTGATATCGATATCATGGTAGCGCTTTTAGCCCTAGCAAGGCTTTGGACAGCTCTGTCCACTTGAGTGTAATAGTTTGGATCACGTAAGCTCTATTGTGATTATGTAGGTTATATGAAGAGTCGCCTATTGTTCCTCATGATTTCAGTTATGCATGTTCATCAGTTATGATAATATATTTTTAGCAAGTTTGACCCAATGATTAGTTTTTTAGTGTTACTTATGAATATTTGATTTAGATTTGGTTCATTTGGTTCAGTTTTTATCTAATCATGTTTTCAGATATCAGCATGCAGTCCTTACTCTCAGAATCTTATAATGATATGATTTATGTTATGCATGCTTTTTGTTTATACTTACTTAGCCTGTTTTACTTACCTTGCATACTCAGTATATTCCAAGTACTGACCGTATACTCTATATTGTAGTTTCATGATACAGGCTCAGACGTTCAAATTTAGTCTCACCGCTAGCCAGTTTCCAGAGTTTCACCAGATAGCTTGTTGGTGAGTCCTCATTCTTCGAGGAATTTTAGATAGTTGAGTTATTGTCATTTTCAGTTTCAGACTTCTAGTGAGCTAGTTAGGGGTGTTGACCCATCAACTCATTTGTATGTAGAGGCTTTTAAAACATAGTTTGTGTTTCCAACTTCAGATTTTGTATTTTGAGTGTTCAGTTGTTTAAATGTCTTACTCTTCAGACTTCCGCTATTTCAGAATTTAGTCTTCCGCTTTATTTATATTGAACTTCAATTTTCATGTTTATACCATGGGTTGACTTTGAGCCATTTATGGTTCTAGGTTCTGTTTCTTGATCTGGGCCTATGTTCGGGTCGTGAAAATCGACCTGCTCATGAAACATACCATGGGGTCTGGAGCGTAGAAGGTAAATGCACTGGGAGAACAAGGTCAGGAGTAGGGGTTTGAGAACTTTGATTTTGAGGAGGAGGCAAACTTCTTGGATAATCATGTGGCAAGCTTTCAGGCTAGCGCCCAAGGGTCTGGTCAAGACACTTGGCACCAAGGCTATGAAAACCAAGGTCAAAATCAATACATGGACAATTATAACAAGGCTGGATACAGGGACATGAGCAGAGATGAGACTGAAAAGTTGATTTGAGGAAGAATGATGGATACTGGAATGATCGCACCACCCTTTATATTCCTCCAAAGGCTTATGAGGGGGATGCTGGAACCTCAAAATTAGAAACCATGATGGATGAGTTACTGAAAAAGGAAATATCCACTGATGATCACCTGAAGGAGATTCGCGGAGATATATCTAGCATGAACCAGAGAGTTAAGTTGCACGCCACAATAATCAAACATATTGAACAACAGTTGTGCTAGATGTCTGTATCGCTAAAACAGAGGCAGATGGGCAAACTTCCTAGTAACATTGTGCAAAATTTGAAGAATGACAACCATTGCATGGCTGTAACTACTAGTAATGGAAAAACCATAGTTGATCTGCCCATGCCTGTTGTAGTAGAGATGGGAAAAGAGAAGAAGATGGACGTAGATGAGAATGATGAGACTTCCGAACAGGTGATTGAAGGTGATGCTAATTTGACCAAGACTCCAGTTGATGCTAAGGAGCTTGCGGAAGAAAAAGGGAAGGTGAAAGAGGCCTCACAGATTTTCAGGCCTATCCCTTGATCACATCCACTGTTCCCTTAGAGGATGAAGAAGAAAGTGGATGACGGGAAATTCCAGAAGTTTCTGTCCATGCTGAAGCAGTTGTTAGTGAATATCCCAATGGTCGATACATTGGTGCTGATGCCTGGGTTTGCAAAGTTTATGAAGGACCTAGTGACCAGGAAATGATCTGTGAGCTATGAGCCTATTGGATATTTGCACCATTGTAGTGCCATAGCTTCAAGAGTCCTTGAACAGAAGAAGGAAGACCAAGGTGCCTTCACCATCCCATGCACTATTGGAGACTTTGAGTTTGCGAGAGCACTATGTGATCTGGGAGCTAGCATCAATCTGATGCCGCTAGCTGTATTCAAATGCTTCGGCATGGGAGCCCCCACACCGATGACAATACGGCTATTGATGGTAGATGGTACAGTGTAGAAGCTTGTGGGTATACTCCATGATGTGTTAGTAAAAGTGGACAAGTTAATCTTTCCAGTTGACTTGGTGATCCTATATTGCAAGGTACATTTTGAGATCCCTATCATCTTGGGGTGACCATTCCTTTCCAGTGGAAGAGCTTTAGTGGATGTTGAAGCTAGCCAACTAAAGTTTAGGATTAATAAAAAAGAGATCACCTTCAATGTCTGTAGGTCAATGAAGTAGTCAAATGAGTTCCTAGTAGTCCCAGCTATTGATGTTGAGTTTGAGCTTCTTGATGAATTTTGAGTAGTCAAGACACTCGCATCGTGCCACGACATTAAATCAGGTGGGAGGCAACCCATGAGGTGATTTATTGAAGTATAAGTCACCAAACTACCTGTGTCGTGCCACGATATTAAATCAGGCACTTCTTGGGAGGCAACCTAAGTATCTTGACTGATGTGTGTTTAGTGTGTAGGTGAAACATGGACTGATGCAAGAAAAATACAGTGAGATTTTGGACTATGAACCTCAGTACGAACTGTAGCATGATGGTACGGCTTGTAGTCCCATCTATACTGAGAAGCAGAGACTTGACAAGATGCAGAAGTTCACACTACGGTTGGTCATTACGAACCGTACCTACATGGTACAAGTCGTAGTACCCACCGCAGTGATGAACTATCCTAAGTGTCGAAGTGTAGAAAAGTGTAGAAACTCCGACCTATGAGTCATGGTACGGGTCGTACAATCTTGGTACGAACCATACCACACACTCGTAGGTCCCTAGGTAAGTCTTTTGAGTCTCCAGGTACGAATGCAAGGGACCAGTCATAGGTATGACCTACATGGGCCTATTAAATGAAAAATCCGATCTAACCCGACTAGACCTAGATTTTTAAATCCGCCCAAAACTTATTTAAATAAAAAAATTGGTCTAAAATTGTCTACCTAAACCCACGATCAACTCCCCTCACTCTCCACTCACCCGTAACTCACTCCCATTCTATTTGAGCTCAAGATTGTGAAATAATTTTGCACTATTGAATCAAATTCCTACTCCAAAACCCTAAGAAAGCAAGAGTCATCCAAGAACTTAGCAAGTAAGTGCAATGTTTTCATTATAATTTTCTTGCTATCATAAATGTACCATCACTGTGATTCCTTCACTCATGAAAATGAAGCGAAGGAATATGAACAGAGGCTACAGGTGATCTTGTATTATGAGTTGTGAAAATAAATATGCTCATAAATTTAATTTCTTGTGGGTAGTGAGTTAATGGGAAAATTTTACTATGGGGACTGAGTGGTAAGTTGAAATTATGTATTTTTGAACTAATGGGGTGATAAAGTCTGAGTACCCACCCCAAAAACATGTTTGCTTGCATAATTGATAATACAAAAGGTGAGGACAGGTTTCACGAGTCATCCTATGATTCGTGATGACAAGGTTCGAACCATACTAAGTGGTCATTAGTTGATGATCAAAAAGCAAGAAAATTGTTCCAACCATAACGACCAATAACCATGACTCATTACAGCAGATGATGAGTCGTTAGTCCAGTCGTGGTCACTAACAAGACAGGTTTCCATAAACAAGTTTAAAGGTATTTTGGTGAATTCTTACAATTTAATTGTCTAATCCCAGATGATTTAGGATTCCTAAAAAGATTATTTAAGTACTCCTAAGAGCCTAAACACCTAGTTATTCCAATTTCAATGTGAATTCAAGGAATTTAACTCTCAAGTTCTTCAAGAAGTTAGGAAGTCTTCTTCTCCAAATTAGGGTTCTTCAAGCTTGAGTCTAAGGTTCTAATTCCAGGTATGTAAGGCTAACCTAAGTGAGTAATTCTAATCTTCCTCATGTCTTAAATTCATAAATAAGGTTGTTTATTTTTAAAGCTAGGGTTGTTATTCGGTTCATGATTTTTCTACCCTAATCTTTATATATTTAATTGCCTTCATTAAATTCTTCATATTGAGTACATTCATGTCTACTGGTTGTCATCTTATTCTATTGAATTAGTGATCATCCCCTCTTGATTGTATTGATTGATTGATTGAGTTGGGTCATGTGTCTTATCCCATGAACCCTAGTTGCATGAAAGCATGATTTTAAGAAGAATGATTTTAAAAGCATGTGTTTTGAAGTAAATGCATTATTTTCATAAAGATTGAGAATATTTTCAAAAGAGTATGCATGATGAGATTTTGAGCATAAAGGTATGTGTTTTAGCATGATTTTCAAAATTTGAAATCTTATTTTTGAAAGTCATGAGATGATTTTGAGCTAAGGCTCACAAGTATAGTTTTAAAGATATGTTTTGAGTCAAGACTCCCCAGCACAGTTTTATGTCATGTTTTGAGCCAAGGCTCATAAGCAAAGTTTAATTAGATTTTGAGAGAAATGCTCCATATATGATTTTAAAACATTCATTATATGTTATAGCTAAAGTGTTGTATAATGATTTTTTGTTTTCCTCATTGAGGGCCCAGTTATATGAGCATAAGTTTTGGAAGAATTATCTAGCACTGAGTTGGGTGAATGGGTTCAGAAAACCCCTAAGCCCCATAATTATGTAGCCAATGTAGGATAGGATCATACCATTGGTTTGGGAAACTCCTCAGATAAGTCCCTGGTAAGGACTTCAGTTATGGATCGACAGTTTACTTTTGTCCTTATCCCTAGATAGGCTTTGGATAGCCCCAACAAGGCTTTGGATAGCCCTCCTCCATGTGAGTTAAACATGGGATCATCATACGCTCGTTGATGATGGTTGTCGGTTATGAGAAACTCCAAAGTTAAAGATATATGTTACTTGCATATGTATTTATAGAGATTATTATGATGCATGGGTTTTATTGGATAAACTATTTTACACATTAATCATATTGTGTTTCATGCATTATTCAAAGTTCAGTTTCAGATTATTTCAGTCATGATTATTTCATCAGTTTATTGCACTCAGATATTCCTTTCAGTTAAGATATTCTTTCTAACCATGTTTCATTAAGCTATTTTACATACTGTAAATTCTATGTACTGCATCTTATTATGATGCAGATTAAAGTAGACAGGATCAGCAACAGATGCTTTGCTAGGACTTCATTTCATCCAGCTTTTGGTGAGGCCTTCTACATTTGGAGTGTCACAGTTTTGATTGAGTCTTTTTTTAGAGCTTGAGGTAGCCATGTGAGCTATGTACCGAAACCTATCTTCAGTTATTAGAGGCTTGATCTTAGGTGTATTTATTCATCCTAGTGTCGTTTTAGGTTCACCTTCTAGCTTACATTATGAATTAGTTTGATTATAATCTCATGTATTTTGATTAAAATGGTGTTCATGAACTAACATATGTGATTAGCCTTTGTTATAGGTTGGAATGCATGCTAAAAGTGGCATTTGGAGTCATCAACATGCACAGAGAAGAAGTGAAGCATTCAGGGCCATGTCATGGAGCAAGGAAGCAAGATGGGATATTAAGGGACTACAAAACAGTGACCATCCATGTTGGTAGTGTGTCACGGAGGTACTTTGGCACGTTGGCCAGCGTGCCACGCTAAGGAAAACATCACATGCTCAAAGCAGTACAGCAACGCGTTGGCAGCGTGTCACGGAGGCAAATCTCAGCGATAGCCAGTGTCTCCCAGAGGCAAATCTCCATGATAGCTAGTATGTCATGGAGGAAAATCTCTGCGATAGCCAACGTGACATAGAAGCAGTCCACCACAAGCCAAATTTCAATAATTATAAAAGGAACACTTAGCAGTTTAATTCGATATCATAGAATATTTTCTGAAAGATGTGGCAGAGCAGAGGAGAACGAAGAAGATTCTACCTAGGGTTAAATTTTCTTATCTTTATCACTTTTGTTTCTACATGGATTATAAGTATACTACGATTTCTTGTAAAATCATGAGTGGTTAAGACCCTAATTCTAGGGTTAAGGCCACATGACATGAACGTATTAGTTTGATTTTTTTTTGTTCAAGTTTATTCATTGTTATTTGTCTTTTATTCTTGTTTTATCAGTTTGATGCTTGATGACCATTAAAATGCAAGTATTAACCTTAGGTTAACTTGAAAGAGTGAACCTTAGGTTGCAATAAGGAATACAAGAAGTGAATTCAAATCTTCAAGACTTGATTCGAAGTTAGGATAGAAATATACCTAATTTACCTCGATTGATTATTAGACAGGAAGATAGCTAGAAACTAGAATTTGAATTGTCAGATCACCACTCTTAGATGTAGTTGTGAACTCAAGTTTAGGCTAAATGGTTAGAGGTTTGAAAGTCCATAACCAAGGGCATTAACCCCGTAAACCACTCTACTAGATAATTGCATGTGAATTAGTTTGTCAGATCCCCGCTCAACGATGTAGTTCTTAGGCTAATTCAAATATATGTTTAGAGGCTCGAAAGAACATGATCATGGCATTTATCTTGTGAGACAACAAATGAAGGCAAATACTTAAACCAATATGAATGTTAGCTATATATGATTGTTTGTCCTTAACCCTAGATTCTTCTCATTATTGTTTTCAACTTACTTTGTGATCACCCTTAGATTTAGTAACAAACTACAAAATCTAGAAACTTGCACTTGCGAAATTTGAGATTAATACTTGAACTTGATAATTCACTAATAGTCTAGTCCCTATGGGTTAGACATTCGGCTCACTAAAAGAGTCACTTTACTACACGACCACATGCACCAGAGGCGTATCCAAGGCTTCATAGATAGAGTTAGATGTTGAGTCAATAATGTTACTTCTTAATATTTATTTCAGTTATATAGTAAATTATATTTTATTATATTGAGCTCACTTATGTTTCAGCTTTCATATTGCTTTATTGAGATCTAAATTGATATTAAGCCAGGTCAAGAATTCGCTTAAATCACAAAAGTGGTCTGAGTGTCGGTCCACGCCCTGGGCCTAGATTCAAGGCATGACAAGGATTTGGCCATGTTACCTACTTTTTCTTTGGCCTTTTCTTATCTTTTTGAGCCCACTATCTCCTCAACATTAGAATCATCAAAAAATGGTTCCAACACCACCTTTTCTCTATCATCATAGATCTTCTTTTCCTCAGATCGGTCAATATTATCAACACAAGGCTCATCATCCTTAGGATGTAACATTTCATCATTGATCTTATTTTCCTCAGATTGTCAACATTATCAACACAAGGCTCATCATCTTTAGAATGTAACATTTTTCCATTCTGAGTTACTATAGACATACAATGAGCATTAGAGCTACTTCTACTACCCTTGAGATTTGTCACGGTATCCTGGGAAGTTGACCCTTATGCTTCGAATTGTGTTCTCTAGAGAGGTCTCTTATTTGTTGCTCCAATTTTTAGATAGACGTTGTATGGGAGATAACAATAGTTAAACTTTTAAGATAAGCATTGGATCTCTCTTTATTGGAGAGCACCTTCTCCAATATGCCTTCAATT
The DNA here is from genome assembly GCA_018107945.1 of Datura stramonium. NCBI lineage: Eukaryota > Viridiplantae > Streptophyta > Magnoliopsida > Solanales > Solanaceae > Datura > Datura stramonium. The sequence goes on along the minus strand of JACEIK010011388.1, from coordinate 4,273 downwards.
CTGGAAACCTCTTGGTCTTATGGTGGACCATCTCTCCAATTGTGAGAACTAAATGACCATCCTTCCATTGGCATATAAGGGTTATAACTTTGGTTTCCAAAATTTTCACCTTATCAACTTTGACTCTGGCCACCATAGTCATTCCTAGCATAATATTGACCTTGACCTTGTGAGTGAGGTCTCCATTGACTTTGGTAATTGGACTGTAGATGGCTTTGATTTTGTTGATAATATGACCTTGGGAAACCACCCTGTGCATTTCCAACATAGTTCGCATCGTCAAATTGTGTTGGTGGTTGATCTTGAATCTGTTGACCATGGTAGGAAAGAGGATATGTTTAAGCATAATGAGGTGGAACTCCCAGTGATTCTTCCACTGCATTTACTTTCTTGACCTCACTCAGTCAACTTCTTTGTCAATAATGCAATATTTATGGTCATGGTGACCATCATTTGGTCTCTCTCTTAGTTCTCCTTAATCAAATGAGCTAATGAAGTAGTACCAACATTTAGACCTCCATTTTGATCTCCTTCGTGTCATGCTTGGTTGTGCTTGGAAAATTGATCAAGTATTATGGCAATGAAACTATATGTTTTACTAGATCATCCTTATACCCTAAATCTATGCAAGAGTTCATTAAGATTAAAGCTAGGGTTTTTTACTAGATCTTTGAATTATCTTCTTCCCTATCTATATATGTTGAATTGCCATTATTGAATTCTTCATACTGAGTTGATTATTAGTGTCCTTGATTATTGATTACAACCTATTCTATTAAGTTTTTGATCATCCTCTCTTGATTATTGATTGTTGAATGATGGTTGGTTCATGTCTCTTATCCTATGAACCCAATTTCATAAAGTCATGATTTTGAAAGGCATGTTTTGAAGTAAATGCATTACTTTTATAAAGTTGAGCATATTTTAAAGAGTTGTATAAAGATATTTTGAGAGAGAAAGTATGATTTTGAGCATGGTTTTCAAAGATAAAGTGAAGTCTTATTTTGAACATGTTTTGAAACTCATGATATGATTTTGAGCATAAGACTCACAAGTTTTCAAAGAGATTGTTGGAGCATGAGGTCTCCCAAGTTTTAAGAATGTTTTGAACAAAAGGATCTAAAGAGATTTTAAAACATCTATTATACTTATAGCTTAAGTTCTTTATAAGATATGTTTTTAAAGATGCCTCAGATAGGCATAAGTATATGAGCATATGTTTTGGGAGGATTATTTAGCACCTAGTAAAACTATATAGCCAGCGTAAGTTAGGATCATATCGTTGGTTTGGGTGACTCCTCAAAGATAAGTCCCTGGTAAGGACTTAATGTTATGGATCCAAGATGTGATCGTTATCTACCCCGAAAAGACTTTGAGCAGCTCTACCAACTTGAGCGAGATAGTTGGGTATCATTTACTCATTCATGATGGTGTCGGTTATGAGAAATTCCTCAAGTTTAAGTTTTGCATTTATTTATGAAATTTTTAGATATTATTTTGATGTACAGTTTTATTGCATAACTATTTTACTCATTGATCATATTGAGTTTATTGTATCATTCAGAGTTTCAGTTTCAGTTATGTTATTTCATTCAGTTATTCTTTTAGTTCATATACTCTTTCTTCATAGTTGTTTCATTTAGTCTTATTACATATCATACATTCCATGTACTAACGCTATTCAACGTTGCATCTTATTATGATGCAGACTCAGATAGACAGGATCAGCAACAGATGCAGCGCGGGATTTCATTATCATTCAGCTGTTGGTGAGACCTCCTATTTTCAAACAGTCCTAGTTATTGAGTTATTTTACTTTATAGAGCTTAAGATAGCCGTGGGAGTTATGTCCCAACACCTATTCTTTAGTTATAGAGGCTTCACAGATAAAGTTAGAGTTGCGTCAAAAATGTTACTTTATAAAATTTATTTTGGTTTTAGTTAATATATTTTATTTTATTTTTATTGAGCCCATATAGTTATTACTTCCGCTATGTTTTATTGAGATCTAAACTGATTGTAAGTCAGGCCAAGGGTTCGCTTGAATCACGGAGATGGTCTGAGTGTTGGTTGACGTCCAGGTTCTAGACTCAGGGTGTGGCAAACCTAGTAACAGATCTTTAGGTTCAAAGAGTCCTAGGGTGTCTATGAATCTACATCTAGTAGTGTTCTTGTTATATGTGTGAAGCACGCCACATCTATATTAAGGAGGCTATGAAGCGTTAGGAAATACTTTCCTTCTTTCATGCTCTAGATTGTGCGATAGATTTTAACTCTATAAAGACTTCCTCCTAACTTGTGTATTCGCGTGTTTTAGATCATTCCTCCTAAACACACTGCCAATTAGAGGAATGCAACAAACATGCCTCTATAGACTAGGATGCATACCTAGAATGGTCCAAGCACTCCAAATCATGGGTCTAGAATGGACCAACCACTTGCAGCAGAATCCTAGAAACCTTGGTTCCTTAATTCCCTAGTATAGGTACTTTAGAGGCAGAGTTCAGAGGGGCTATTCAGATGCTCACTCAGTTGGTGGCTGCTCAGTCAGGACATCAGAACTCAACATCAGCTAGCTTTAGTTCCCATGATTCAGGAGCATCCAGAATTAAAGAGTTCTTGAGGATGAATCCTCCAATATGCATAGGATATAAGGTTGATGAGGACCCTCAAAACTTCATTGATGAGACCTTGAAGATTCTAAAGATAATAAAAATCATAGAGACAGAGGGGGTCGAGTTTTTTTCTTATCAGCTCAAGAATATGGCTAATATGTGGTACGATAAAGGTGATAATGCAGCTCTATCCACTTGGAATAGTTTTTAGGAAGCTTTCCTGAACCACTTCTTCCCTTAGGAACTGAGAGAAGAAAAGGAAAAAGAGGTTGTTAAGTTGAGACAAGGTACTATGAGTGTAAATAAGTACAACCTTAAGTTTATTCAACTATCCAGATATGCTCCAAAAATGGTTCCAGATATGGGGGCCGGAATGAGGAAATTCATGTTTGGATTGGGCAAGCGCGAGAAGAAGGAAACCAAAGGCTCTCTCTTTATTAGTGACATGGATATTTCTAGACTCATGGTTTATGCCTAGCAGTTAGAAGAAGATAAGATGAAGGACCTAGATAAGCATCAGATAAGAGGGCTAAGATTACACATATTGTGTTATTTACTCATTTGATAACATTGTCTGTTGTGGGTACGATGGGGGAGTTCAGATTGTAAAATGTGGGTAGAAGTTGTTAATGCTCCATCTCTTCCCTATATCTGATATTTTGAAATATTAGTTAGGGGTGAAATATGAGTAACCCATGTGCTATAATGCTTGATTTTTCCTGATGATAGATTGGTTGACGTCTTTCTTAAGGGAAATCGTCATTCTTTTTTTATATTGCTTTTGAATGAGAATTGTGATATTATGAGTGAGTTTTATGAAGTGTGAAATTGAATTGAGAATTTTGAGTTGGGTTGGGCACTTGATGTTTTTCGATAATAGATGGGGTAACGTCCATCATAAGGGAAAGCGTTGTGTGGTCCTAATGGTTTATGAGTTGTCTAATGGATTGATAATTCTTCGGGAAAGTTTGAGCACCCGTTAGGTGTAATATGTTCATGCTTGAGAAAGAATGGTAGAATTAGAGCTGAAAAACTCTACGTTGGCCATTGGCAACCACCTGCGAATCGCTGATCCTTATCTGCGAAACGCAGGCTGGAGCGCAGGTAAGGGGTTCAATATCAAGTCACTACCCTTGTCCTACATTCCAACCTATAAATGTAGGATCCCTATGTTTTGCTGAGGATTCTGTCATAGGCCTGCGATGCACCTACGAACCTCAAGTCTAACCCTGCAAAACGCAGGTGCAGCACAGGTGCTGTAAGTTATTAATGTTGATCTTTCATCTTGGTTGACATCTAATCTTTTTATTTTTATTCCTTACCATAAAATAGTTGTTTTCTTTTACTTCTCCTGTAAAAAACACAAAAATAGTTTGGTTTGTGGCACTAATATTATTATGCAGGATCACGACTTCCTCGAGGTAATAAGGCAAAGAGAAGGCCCCTTCCACATCAAAAAGCAAGGGGAAGGTAAAAGGAAAGACAATCCAAACCTCCGCCAACACCTGGGATGCTATTATCCTGTGTGTGCTGATCACGGGCAAAAATAGCATGCCCAAGATACGCTTTATAACTTAAATTAGTCTTGTTGTCTAAGTTATTTTATACATTTTCATGTGATTTTATATAAATGTGAAGATATGTGCTAACCAACATGA
>JACEIK010011387.1:10629-37201 GCA_018107945.1 Datura stramonium | reverse complement strand
CCCCCATAAGCCGGATGGCACCAAGCAAGCAAACAATCTATATACCCCTACCCGGGTTAAAACCTGCCAAAAATAAGTCACTCCACTCATCTGCTCACTCAGAGCTCCTCTACCGGCCCCCTGGGTCTCCGGCTCGGTCCATAGCCTCCGATATAGCAAGTCATGTACCAGAACTTCCCGATTGGTCTTTGCATAGGTTTTAGGATGGTTGGTTAGAAAAGGATCATAGGTCGTTCTTCTTTAGCCCATTTTTATCTTAAATAACCCTACCAAAATCATATGATTCCCTTGATCCAAATAGTTGAGCCTTAAATAGACTATTTTCTTTGATTAACCAATTAACCGTGCCCAATTTTTTATAATGAAACTGTTTTGGCCCTGGTCCCTCCTTGGATATTGTGAACCTCAACATATGCAAAATTTCTAAGTTAAGGGTGACTAAGAGTAGGGGTGCATAAAGATTGGGAAGGTGAAAAAGGGAGAGAAAAGGAAAAAAGGTGAAAAATGAGGTGCGGTGTGACAAAAGAAAAAGAAAAAGAAAGAAAAATTGAAAAAGAAAAATACAAAAAGAGGAAGATGCATAAAAGTTTGAAGAAACACACCACACTCATACAAGTGTATAAAAGAAGGGTGAAAAGGGAGAAAAAAATGAAAAAAAAAGGGTGAAAAAAGTGAAAAAATGAAGCCACATGTATGTAGTGCCAAGGAGGGGTTTAGTTACTCAAAAGATTCCATATCTACCATACCCATCTAAAAATCCTACATTATAAACTAAAGCAAGTCCTATAGTGTTCCTAACCTGACCATCTAATAAACTGAAGTTGAGAAAATAAGGGCAAGCCTATGGTATTCGATATGCAGTATTTGGAACTTCTTTGTGAGAGTGAGAGTCTCGCTTGTTCAGTCCCATGTTATACATTTTACTATATCTATGAGAAGGGGATTTCATTTGTTGTGAGGGTACATGGTTTGTGTTTAACTTTATTAGTGGTCTGTGTAAAAAGCATTGGTGATGACTTGATGTAACACCCCAAAAATTTCCTACACCAGACTCAGACCTTGCAAGAAGAATCCAGAAGAAAATGATAAAATTTTCCTCAAAATGACTGAGACAACAAGTTGTGGTCAGCTACAACAACTCGTTGTGTCAGTCATGGTCAGCCCAGTGTGGTCCCTCAGGAACCAACGATATAAGGAATGAACCGTTGTGATGAAAAATGAGTCGTCCTGTCACTTGTTGGTCCCCAGCTTAGAAGTCCCTCTTACAGGACCCCACAACTCAACCAATGAGTCTTCTTCAGAAACAATGACTTGTGGTGTGAGTCATTGGTTGAGGACCTCAGAAACCCCTTCAGTGATGATGAGTGGAAACAACGACCCGTTGTATCTCATAAAGAGTTGTTGTGACAACCATGGGGTAAGGTTAAATAATCCTTAAATCTTTCTAGTGAAAGTAACGACTGGACATAACAACCCGTTGGGTCCACCAACGAGTCGTTGTGCCGCCCGTTGCCATACCTTTCAAGTTTTCTCTTCTAGTAACCACGAGAGGAACCAACGACCCGTTGGTTCATCCAATGAGTCGTTGTATCCCCCGTTACCAGATCTAGTGAACCTAGAACCCAGACAGTAGGACCAATGACTGGTTCCAATGAGTCGTGGTCTCAACCAACAACTCGTTAAGTGACCCGTTGGTCCCTTGTCGGGCAGTTTTCCAGATTTTACTTCAGGGATATTTTTGTAATTTCCCACCTATTTAGTCCCTAAACTATGTCATTTTAAGTATATTTTCAGAGAATTTAGAGGGCTTAAACAGTTTTCCTCCCTCATTCCCCACTTAAACTCTCAAAAAGAAATCGTAGAAACTCAGGTCATTCCTCTCAAGAAAGAACTAGGCTCCTTGTCAGTTGCAGAAGTTCAAGATTTCTTATCCAGGTATGTGGGAATTCAATAGGAAATTGTTCTTACCTTGTGTCTCCAAAATCTTTCTCTATTTCTTCTATCGCTTACAGCCTTATGGATTCGAAATGTAGAAAGTTTCCAAAAAAATTTCCTAAGATTTCAAGTGGAATATTATTCATGATATTACCTACTTATTAATTCCCTATTTCTAGAAATTTTGTGAAACTAGTATCCAGAGGAATGATTTAGCCCTAGATCTCAGTTCTGTAGAAGTAGAATCTTGCGTGTTGGACTAGTTTCCCTGTAGCTTGATTGCATTAGTTTTGAGATCCCCATATTTTTTTTGTATATGTTGAAATCTCAGTCAGATGCATGTTAGTCTAGTTTCAGTCAGATTATTAGTATACTCAGTATTGTCCAGAAATGTCAGCTGATCAGTTTGACTACAGTCATTTATTTGGGTGTCAGTGGTGCCTCGCGGTTATCAATATTAGACTCAGATATTAGATTTTAGTGATTCTTTAGATGGTCATGAAACTTCTAGATAAGAAGCTTTGACCAATCTTAGAACCCCCAGCTTTAGATTTCAATTTGTTCTTTAGACGGTTACGACGCTTCCAAATATGCATCTCTGGCCAGTCTTAGAACACCGGTTACAGAATTTGGTCCAATAAGACTCTCAGGTTACTTCCAGATCGGTATTCCTGACTTATTCTTGGGCCCTAGTTTCGACCTATCAGCTAGTAGTGTGTCTAGGACTATCCAATGGGAGTAGGACTTAGCACCGAGTGGATCGGGGTTCCAGCGCACTCAGGTTCCCAGAACTACGTTGCCACCATAGGATATTTTATTTGGCCTTATGGCCCCAGACATGTGATCACCCAGTTCATGCCTTTATACCCTGGTAGGGTATATTGGGTCCTACCGGTGGAGTGTATACATCGGACTCCATGTTTAGCTCACGTGGTTATATGTCGATTATAGACTCTCCCACTAGTCAGTACAATCTCAGTTAGCTCAGCTCAGTACAGTTTCAGATTACTCAGTTCAGATCAGTTCAATATAGTAGTTCAGATTAGTATCTCAGATTTAGGGCATGTCTTTGACCATCAGACAGGGTCATTTTGACCATCTCAGTATATTTCAGTTTATTCAGTTTTGGCTTTTCAGTTGGTCATTGCATGCCATTACAGTTCAGTTATTTATTCTCCGTCTTATGTTTTATCCTACTTACTCAGTACATTCAAAGTACTGATGCATACCTTCTATGCTATATCATTTATGATACAGCTGCAGGTTCACAGTCTCAGCACTGTTACCAGATCTTATCCAGGACTTTTCAGCTGCACCAGTGGTGAGTCCTCATCTTTTGAGGACAATGTTTATTTTCTTCAGTTATATTTCATTTAGTATACTTTAGAGTTAGCTGGGGGCTTGTCCCAGTAACTCATCAAATATAGATGGCTTTCAGACATAGATTCAGACTTTCAGTTTTATTCCCAGTTGTACAAAGCTTTATGATTTAGTTCTTCTTCATAAATGGTCCTTTTATTATTTGTAAAGCTTGTGCTACGATTTTTACTTAGATCACCAGTGTTATGATAGACCATGGGTTGACTTGGGGTTACTTGTGACTTCAAGTACCGTGTCTCGTCTAAGGTATAGACTCAGGGAATGACACTTGACTACATGTTAATAGCTAGTTGACATGTATTGATCCATGTTTATCATGTTTTGTGGTTGCTTGTAGAGCATGTGCTGATTTGGTTCACAGGAAAAAGGGTCAAAAGCTTTTTTAGTTAATAGTGCAATTTTAGGTTGATGTTGGCAACAATATTCTAGGTTTATTTTCTAGTTAAGCATCGTGTTTAGTTTTTATTTTTCTTTTCCTGAGGATATGAAAAAGTCTTAAGTTGAGGGTGTTGATTTGCTGTGACGTTACAATACTTTCGACGCTTAAAACTTAGAAAATAGCATGGACTTTGGTATTTCTATATGTATATGAGGCACTTTTACTTTGATTTTAGGGAAAATAAGTGTTGGAGCAAAGATGTGCAAAAGAAGCCTTACAATGTAGAAAATCAGCCAAAGTACCAGTCTTAGTATGAGTCGTACCTTGATTGTACGAGCAGTACTGAGAACCCCAATGAAAGTCATAAGGTTGATGTGACAAGAAGGGCAACATACGACTCTCAGTATGAGTCGTACCAAGTCGGTACGAGCCGTAACTAGAGTCATGGAATTATTCAGAAGGAATTTCACAAAGGCAGACTCTTGGTACGGATGAACTCACGAACCGTACCGGGAGCCATGGTGAATTCTAGAAGATTCTTCACTACTTGGCAAAACTTCAGACACTATAGACAGTACGAGTCGTGGCAAGAAGGTAAGAGTCGTACCATAACACTTGTGAAGAATTCTAGAAGATGTCAAAGTTCTCAAGGAAAAACCACGAAAGCAATGTACGACTTGTAGGATGAAGGTACGAGTCATACCAACCTGCCAACACTTAGACAAATCTGCAACAACCAAGGACTTACGAAAGCAGGTACAACCCGTACAATCGAGCTACGGGTCGTAGGTCGTCATGACACAGTTGGCACAAGATATGGAAAACTCCCTATTAGCTTAGGAAAAGGTTTTTAGTGCCTGTATAAATAGCCTTTACGTTTCATTTTAGTTAGAAAAGGACAGAATTGAGTTACTAGACGTGTGAAGAATTATTTTTGTGAATTTTTATCAAGTTTTGAGGAGCAATTCTAGGGATTAAATTCTTGATTTCCTACATTGTTCTTGAGCTTGTTCATAGATAATAAAATTTGATTTCCTTCCAATTGTTGTTGCAAGTATTTAATTATGTGTTTGTCTATGAATACAAATTATAATCTTACAACCATGAGAGGCTAAACCCTCCAACACAAGGGGTTGTAGGAACTATGGTGGATTAACAAACTAAGGTTACACAAAAGCAATTCAAAACCAATGCAAAAAGCTTGTATTGTATTCTCTTTATGTTTAAATATTCTTGACGGTGTACAACGTTAGGACTTGCCCGAATTCTTTACTTGCTTGAACCTAGAGAAGTAGAGATTAGGAAAGAAAATTACAATAAAGCCTTGATCTTTACGATTATTGTATTAACTTGAGTTGTGGTCGCAAGATAGTTAAATTTGGAACATATTGATAACGGTTAGTTTGAAATCACTCATGAGGCCTGACCCAGTGATTGAGTATAGTCATCTAATAGAGACGAACCAGTCATTTGGATGAACCCTAGTTATCAGTTCTACAAGTAAGCATTGGGATTGATCACATGTGTATACCCGAAGTAGTTATGAAGCTATAGGGAACACTTACCCTAGTTGTTTGCAATTCTTGATTTAAATCACAACTATAATCTTTGTTTTAATATTGTTTTCTTTATACCCCACAATTTGGAGATAATTCACCAACAAGTTCAATTACCGGCATTAGTATAGATCTTACCCTATTCCCTGTGGCTTCGACCCCAACCTCTTAGTTAGGTTATTTATTGACAATGTCTACTTCATACTTTTTCAAGAAGTGTGAGTTTGAGCGTTATCATTCATCAAATCCATAAAAGCTGCAGGTGCATTCATTAGTCCAAAAGACATAACTACAAACTCATAGTGACCATATCGAGTCCTGAAGGCTGTCTTCGGGATGTCATTCTCCCTAACTCTTAGTTGATGATAACCGGGCATGAGATCTATCTTTGAGAAGAACTTAGCACCATAAAGTTGATCAAACAAATCATCTATCCTAGGAAGAGGATACTTGTTATACTCTTGGTAGTCAATGCACATACGAAGAGAACCATCCTTCTTCCGAACAAAGAGAACTGGTGCACCCTACGGGGATTTGCTAGGTCTGATGAAACCTTTGTCTAAGAGGTCCTTCAAATTCTCTTTCAACTCCTTTAGATCAGCTGGAGACACTCTCTAAGGAGGAATAGATATAGGCTGCGTATCAGGAAGAAGGTCAATACCAAAGTCGATTTTCCGCTCAGGAGGGAGTCTGGGTAGATACTCTGGGAATAGCTCCGGATACTCACACACAATAGGAACTGACTGGAGATTCAGGGTCTCGGATGTTGCATCCTTAACCCGAACTAGATGGTAAACACACCCTTAGAAATCATCTTTCTGGCCTTAAGGTAGGAAATAAAGCAACCTACAGGCACAGCCGAACTACCCTTCCACTCTAGGACTGGCTCACCCGAAAACCAAAATTTTATCGCTTGGGTTCTACAATTCACTGAGGCATAATATGCATGTAAACAATCCATGTCAAAGATTACATCAAAACCTGTCATGTCTAAATCTACTAAATCTACTGAGGTGACTTTCTGAAGGACTGTGATAGGACAATTTATGCATACCCATCGAGCTATAACTGAGTCAACGACTAGAGTAGAGACTGAGAAGGGTTCTAATAGGATTTCGGGACTGACTCTGAAACTACTAGAAACATAGGGTGTCTCAAAAGATAAGGTAGCATTGGATCGAACAATGTATAAACATTAAGATGAAATACTTGTAACATACTAGTGACCACATCTAGAGAGACCTCCTGCTCCTGCTGAGATGAGAGGGCATAAAACTTGTTCGGCCACTGGTCATCACCTACACTTGTGGATGCCTCTTGCTGAGCTGAGCGTTTTGGTTGAGCTGCTAAACTGTCGATTGGGTCTCGACCTCTAACATGGCCATGTCCGATTGCTAGACAATCTCTGAGCATATGACCGGACTTCCCACACCCGAAACATGCACCTAAACCTACTAAGCACTCTCCGGGGTGCCTCCTACCATACTTGTTGCACAGTGGAAGACTAGGCTCTCCTGACCAGCTCCCCCAACCTCTGGAGCCTGATGCCTATCCCTTCTGATCATTCCTAGACTTGGATGGCATGCTGGCTGATGACGGTGCTGGAACTAATATTCTCTGACGAGGTTGTTGATGATACCCGCCATTGGGCCTCCACTGGAAAGACTCAATACCGCTCTTCCTGGCCCTCTTGGCCTCTCTCTCTTTATATTTCATCTGATCTGCCTTAATCTACTGGGTGTATATTACCAATCAAGAGAAGTCCAAATCACTATTCAGCATCGCCATCCTACACTCCTTGACCAGTGATTCAGACACTCCATACACAAATCTGTTCATTTGAGCCCTCTGGTTTGCCACCATATTCGGTGCATATTTGGATAGCCGGATAAACTCCAAGGCATACTCTTGAATCATCATATCATTTTGCTTCAAATTGACGAACTCCGCCGCCTTTTCCTCCCTTAACTCCCTAGGGAAGAATCTGTCTAGGAAAGTTGTCATGAACTCATCCCAGCTGACGGGAACTAGCCCACTGCTCTACTATGTCTTCACGTATGGTACCAAATATAAGCAACCCCCAGTTAATAGGAGGCTAAGGCTGCGCTCTCTTCTCCCGTAACTCCTATAATCTGGGTAATTATCTCCTCCAGGAACTCATGTGGATCCGCATCCACCCTCGACACAATAAACTCGGGGGGATTTATCCTGAGAAAGTTCCAAACTCGAGCTCTCGCTGCACTCCCATTATGCGAGATATGGGCCAACACCTACTGGTTGACCTAAGCGGTCAAAGCCTGGGCCAACGCCTGCTGGTTGACCTAAGCGGTCAAAGCCTGGGCCAACATCTGAAAGGATGCCCTAAACTCGGCATGAGAAACTTTCTTGGGCACATGATCCGCTGGGGATGATGGGGCTTGCTGGTGCTCATCTCCATTGCCATTCTCATGGCCGTTTCCATTTCCGTTCCTTCTTCCGTTAACTCGGCAGGGAGGCATGATTCTACAAATGCGTATAGTGCGAGTTAGAAGGATTGAAAGATACTTCATCGCACGATATAGATTATGAAATAAGGAAATTTCCTAAAACGTTTCGTAGCCTCTTCATCATAAGTGTGGTGCACTTCACACCCATTAAAAAGACTCTACTTAATATGGCTTTCAGACACCCTAGGACACACTGAACCTTTGCTCTGATACCAAATTTGTCATCGCTCGAACATAGGCCCCGATCTAGACACAGAACCTAGAACAATAAATGGCTCCAAGTCAATCCATGGAATGAACATTAAAACTAAAGCTCAACATAAATAAAGCAGAATACTAAATTCTGAAATAGCATAATTTTAAATAGGAAATCATTTAAACAACTAAAATCTCAAAACACAAAATCTGAAGTTGAAAATACAAACTATGTCTAAAAAGCCTCCAACATACTGACGAGTTGATGGGACAACACCCCCAACTAGCTCACTAGGAGTATAAAATTGAAAATGAGAATAACTCAACTATCTAACGGTCCTCGAAGGATGAGGACTCACCAACAATATGTCTAGAATGAACTTTGAAAAATTGGCTAGCGGCTAGCCTGAATCTAAATGTCTGAGCCTATATCATGAAACGATAAAGAATAAAGTATGCAGTCAGTACTTGAAATGTACTAAGTATGCAAGGTAAGAAATGAGCTAGGTAAAACTGCATCAGGCATAACTTAAATCATAACATCATAAAATTCCGAAAGGAAAGGTTGTATGTTGATATCTGAAAACATGAGTAAACATAACTGAAGTAAGTGCATATGGCTTTCCATATCTGAAATCATAGGTAAAAGCTCATGAACTGATCCTTGGATCAAACCTGCTGAAAACATGATATAGTATCTTATAGTACATGCATTATTGTAATCATGAGGAACAATATGAGACTCGTCTTAACCGTCAACCACCATGTATGAGCTCATGATGATCCCACGTCTTGCCAACGTGGAGGAGAGCCATCCTAATCCTTGACAGGGCAAAGGATTAAGTAAGGTGTGATATCACGGTGGGCCCTTGGGCCTAGGAAAATGCTCTCTTGACAGTCCCCAAAGGGGGACCTATGTTGACGCGTAGTTCATGAGACTGGATAACCTTGAAATCCCAATCTTACTCGATGCTCGACACTACTCCCAAAACATGTATAATTCTCATATAATAATATATCAAAAGATAGACTGAATCTTATTATATAGGGAGTCTTGACTCCAACACATGAGATAACTGAACTTATTAGCCTTGGCTAAATCATGAATTCTTGCTTAACTTGAGTGGGCTTGCCCAAATCTTGACATCATGCTTGCATGATATAGACATCATAAGTAAAATCATAAATATAATCATGGGTAATTTGAAAACATTCATATACACTAGAAATCTCATCATATTTGGAAGCATAAATCATAAACTCCACTTTTCATGAAACTTGCATAATTGAGCATCATGTTCTTAAAACTAGAAATCATGAGTTGTAACCAAAATAGATATAAAACTTGGCCGTGAATCTTAAAACATCATTTAAAATATAAAGGGAATCGGCCCATGAATTAATCATAGATAATTTCATAGATTAAGACCCCATAGAATCATACACTTGAATTCATGAGCTTGAGAGAGAATTTGGGCATGATAGTGAGGGGAAACTCTCATTCATGACCTTACATACTTGGGAAATCTAGTTCTACACCCTTCCTTAAAAGCCCAAGAGATTTGGGGAAGAACTTGAAGAATTTTAGACTAGATCTCCTTTGGAATTCTCTTATCTTGCATGCATGGGGAGGGAATAGATTAGAATAAGTTAAAACCTCTTAAAATCCTCCTCACTGAGCCTAAAAGAATGTAGTTTAGGGCTTAGGAGCTTAGGAATTACGAAAATGCCCTTAATAAATTTGCAAAAAAACTGCTCACTACCGAAGCAACGAGTCATACCCTGATACCCCGACTCGTGGGTTCCTTCCTTCGTTGCCACTTTCTCATTCTTGAGTTTTTGGAGTGTTCCACGAGTCACAAAACGACTCATACCATCATCCCACGAGTCGTTGGACCCATCTGTTACCTCCACTGGGATAATTTTCTAATCCTTCCTACATGTATGGGTAACGACTCATTGTTCCTCACAACTGTTCATACCTTGACCCTTAGGTTCTAACTCAGTCAACCCAAATCCAACCAATGAGTCCTTACCACTATCTGTGGTTCCTAACCACGAATTGTGTCACAACTCGTTCCTTCCATCCTGACAGTCCATGACCAAACGACGACTCCCATCCATGACTCGTACCATCATCCCACGAGTCATTACTGGACTTGTATTTACCAATATTTCCTCAGCAAACTACTACCCATGAGTGATCTTACGATCCATTGGTCACTCCTATGAATCATACCACGAATGGTCATGTGAGAATTTTCCAACTTTTTCTACTGAACATATTTCAAATCTCGATTCTAGTCTTAGGAACTTCTAGGGTATTACAGCTCAGCAGTCATTCACTTTGAACAATTAACTGCAGTTGCTTAAGATTCCCTCTGAAATTCTATCTACTACAACTTTGTTCATTGTGTTCAGCGACTTGTAAAAGATTTTCAGAAGCACCTCTTTTGGAAGCCTATGGTCTAGACATTGTTTCAACATCTTTTTTAACTTGAGCCATGTTTCGTGCAAGGTTGCATCCTCCAATTATTTGAAATTTTTGATCTCATCCCTCAACTGAATCATCTAGGATGATGTAAAAAATCTTTTTAGGAATGTTGTGGTCAGTTCCAGCTAGGTAGTGATAGACTCGTTAGGAATCTCTCAACCATAGATCGCTTCTCTTATGAGGGAGAAAAGAAATAACCAAAGCCAGATTTCCTCCTAAGTTACTCCTGCTAGACTATAACCATTACAGGTCCTTGTGAATTTAACCAAGTGTTGACTCAAGTCCTCTCTAGCCAGGCCGTTGAACAATCCCGTCATTCCAAGCAATTGCATCAACTTCTCATTCGCTGGCAGTGGTGGTGTTACTATGGAACCAGTAAAACCGACCTCCGCGAAATCAACTTCATTTTTATAGCAAGTTCAGCCCTTCTATTTTCTTCAACCAATGATCATCCTTAGCTTGTCACATAGCATCAGCATGTTGTACCTTAGTTAGTTCTTCCCCAAGAGGAAGATTAAATTGACCAATGGGATTTGCCATGCAAATCTATAACAAACAAAAAATGAAAATTTAGAAATAAGGACTACAAGAAGAATTTAAACACTTTTTAACTGCTTCTAGACCATATTCCCCAGCAACAACGCCAAACTTTGATACGACCAAATTACACTTCTTAATAAGTATAGATTGATCGTTGATCACAAATAGAACCCAATAATATTAGGGTCAAATATTATAGGAAATAGGTGAGAAATAATTGTTAAACATGAGTACTTAACCTATAGTCAATATTTCTAAGGGGGGTTTTATAAAGCAAAAATGTAAAACTTGAGATCTTTTAGCAATGGTAACTGATTTGTGAGAATTGTATTATTGTATTCAGTAAATGAGAATGAACTAGGATCTTGTTCCCCATTACTTCATAACTTAGAAGGGGTACTGGATCAGTGATCTATTCCAGTGAAATAATGCAAAATTGATGATTCTATTCATCTAATTTCTCTTGACCTACATAGATGAATCTCACACTAAATTCTCTCAGACTTTAGGTCTTTGTATTCTTTCCTTTGTCATTAGTTTTTGATAGACTATACTTGGTTAGAGTTCAAGTTAATTAGATGAGGTTTAATAGCCTCAAATTTTCATTGTTATTCTCATTTCCTAACCTAAACTTCTTTGTTCAAGCAAGTTTGAGATACGGGCATGTTTCAACTTTTGCAACCGTTAAAAGGAATTTAAAGTGAAGAGAATAACAATACACTATATTCACCATTCAAGAATCACCATTATCCTTACCCTGCATTTTTTATTCCATCATGATTCCCACGACCATGGTTATGGGATTTAGCTACTCATGATTTTGGTAAGCACATTGACATTCATGGAAAAAGACAAAAAAATAAATTACAATAGATGAATAGAATAATTGGATATTTATATTGAAAAAAAGTCCATAGAAACAAATTCACCCCAATAATCAAAAGCAACAAATAGCACTTTAATACCCAATATCAAAGTACAAATGTCGTTCTTCAACTATGGGATAAGTCACCTCAATTTTATTGTCTGGTGCATAACGTTTTAAAGAAAACCCACTAAAATTATTTAAAGATATAGTAATCCTATCCTATGTAAACTAGGAAACATTAATTTCATCATGATTCTTGTAATACCCCGAAAAGCCCTAAGATCAGAACCGAGGGTTCAAACTAAGAAAATAGAAAATTCAGCACTAGGTCACAGGACAAGTCGTCAGTGACCCGTCAGGAGACTTCACGAGTCGTTAAGTGACTAGTGAAGTGGAGGGNCCGTCAGGAGACTTCACGAGTCGTTAAGTGACTAGTGAAGTGGAGGGGGAGTTGGCTAAAATTTGTGGTTTGGGGGTTGACCACGAGAGAAATCACGACTCGTGGTCAGGGCAACGAATCGTTAAGTTAGTCGTGGTCAGACGCTGACGTGGATGTTGAGATTTTGACAGTGTTTCCAACAACTGGGTCACCACGAGTCGTTAGGAACACCATGACTCATGGTGTCCCTCATGGTGACTGGCAGAGTAATGTTTCCTAGTGTTAGCAGTGGGACTAGGAACGAGTTGTCGTCCTTGGTAACAACTCGTCTAGTCCATTGTTGAGACTGGTAATGTGATTTTTAATCCAAAATTATTAAGGGCTTTTCCATAATTCCTAATATCCTAAGTCCTAAGCTACATTGTTTTAAGCTCAGTTAGGATTGTTTTAAGAGTGTTTAGATCATTTTAAACCATTCCCTCTCCGTGCATGCAAGGCTAGTGAATTTCTAAGGTGTTAAGTCTAGAATTCATCAAATTCTCCTCGAATTCCTTTGGGCATTCAAGAAGGGGTGTGAAATCAGAAGTACTCAGGTATGTGGGGTTATGAATGGGAGTATTCCTTTACTCTCATGCCCAAATTCTCTTTTAATTCATGTAATTCTAAGTTGAAGAATATATGGGGTCTTAACCCAATTTGTTTAATTTTCTAAATATCTATCATGGGTAAATTCTCTTCATGTTTCTAATGTTTTTTCAAGATTTATGGGCATGTTTTATAATGTTTTCAATTATAAATTATGATTTCAAAGTCTTAATATTATAATGCGCAATTATGAAAGTTCATGAAAGGTTGAGATTATGATCTATGTTTTCAAGTATGATGAGGTGTATATGATGAACGTATGATTTTGAATTAACCATGTTTATGTTCATGATTTTGACTATCTCAAAGCATGTACAAGTTTTGATAAGCCCATATGATCAAGTATGTTTATACTTCGATTTCATGTTATTAGCTTACCACATGGTTTTGGAGTCTAGACTCCCACTTTTTAGCTTGTGGTATGGTTTGAGTCAAGGCTCCTGATGATGTGTTTTCAGACTATGCATGTATGATTATGATTCGGCTTCATTAAAACATGATAGTTCAGCTTCGTTGAAAAACGATGGAGAGCATATGCATGTTTTTGGAAGTAGTGTCTAGCACAGAGTAGGCTAAGGGTTCAGTCAACCCTATTCCTTAGAACTACATGCCAACGTAGGTATGTTCAGATTATTTAGGACCTCCCTTCTGAGCTTTCTCTACCCCCGATGGGCCTTCAGCTTGATATCGATATCATAGTAGCGTCCTTATCCCTAGCAAGGCTTTGGACGGCTTTGCCCACTGAGCGTAATAGTCGAAATCATGTAAGCTCTATTGTTGTAATGTCGGTTATATGAGAACCTCTCATTGTTCCCCATGATTTTCAGTTATGCATGTTCATCAGTTATGATTTTATGTTTTATGCAAGTTTGACCCAATGCTCAATTTTATTTATGATTATCAGTTTTCAGCTCGGGGTCATTCGATTCAGTTATGATACTCAATCATGTTTAGATCATGTTTTTAGATAATTGTCACAACCCAAACGTACACCTGGATCGTAGACACGGGACAAGGAGCCCTGAGAGACCCCAAGTCGACCCATGGCATGAGCATACATCTAATTCAATCACATGAGCGGAAGACTTAACATAAAGAACGTAACCATAACATAATATAAGGGGAAATCAGTAAAAGACTTATACAATACAAAGGAATACAACTTGTAGTCTGATAAGCCTCTAAACATGAAGGGCAGATTGATGGGACAACTCTCACACTAATCCAACATCCATAAACTGAAATAAATGACATAAGGGATGAACATACAGTCGTCGAAACATGAGGACTCACCAAGAGTGCTGAGAGCAAATTTGAAACTATCTACAGGTAAGGATGAGCCTGAGAATTGGGACCTGTATCATGAAACGATACAGCATAAAAAGTATGTGGTCAGTACGTAGAATATACTGAGTATGCAAGGTAGGTAAAACGGACATCTAAAACATGTATAAAGTTCATAAATGATCATAGGAGTAGGACAGCATGCTCGTATCATAAGTCATGATAACATATCATATGGCTCAATGTTTTCAAAACATTTGTAACATAACATAATCATAATCATAATAGAAGAGATTTACTTAACATGACTTGAGCCAATATACATAATCATAACATGCATTAATCATGAGGAACAGTGGGAGATTCTCTTAACCGACACACCCCATATGAGCACACATGAAGCCCGACTTGTAACCCTAGTGGGGAGGGTGTTCGTACCTTGCCAAGGGTAAAAGAATGAAAGTTTGATATCACCATGAAAAGGGACATTTCAGACAGGGACTAACATGAAAGGGGTCCCAACATACCTACAGTGGCACGTAGTTCATGAGATCCGGGGCTTAACCTAAGCCCCGAACCTACTCGGTATTTGATACTACTCCCAAAACATATATAGTGCTCATAATAATACATACATGAGTTCATGGGCTAGTTAAATCATGATAATCATAAACATGCTTGAACATATAAGAACTAGCCATGATTGAGGCCCGTGAGTCGGCCAAAAATAAAATTCATGATTAATAAGATTCATACATACTTGTAAATCATACATCATACATATAGCTCGAATTTCATAAAATCATAATAGATAACATAATAAATTCATAATTTAAATCGTAATTCATGTTGGGCTTGTCAAGGGCATCAATGGATAAATGGATCATAAATTGATTCCTCATGGGGCATGCAAAATTAAGGTCAATTGTTTAGAAAAATCAAAATCAACATCATTATAATCAATTTAAATTTCAAAAGATATTCAAAATCCATAGATTATATTAAGATTTCAAAATCACAAAACCCATAATTAAATCATTAGATTTTATATAAATCAAATACAAAACCCCATGAGTTTTTGATAAATTTTAAGTAAAATCTTGAGTAGGAGCATGGGTGTGTAAGAATTTACCCATTGATGACCTTACATAATTGGGATTATCTGGTTCTTAACTTCCCTTGCTAGACCAAGATGGAATTTAGAGGAATTGAGGAAGAACACCTTGAATCACCTTCTATTCTCCTCCCTATACTCTTGCATGCATGAATAAGGCTTAACATGAACTTAACCCCCGTGAAAGACCCCATTCAGAACTTAAAACGACGTAGTTTAGGCCTTAGAAATTTAGGAATTATGAAAACACCCTTACTAAAAACGCAGAAATTCCTGGTTACCAGTCCCCACGAGGGATCGCACGAGTCGTTGCCAAGGGGCACGACTCGTGAATAGGATCCATGACTACCCAAACAAGCTCAGGGGACCCCACGAATCGTGGTGGCTGACCACGACTCGTGGTCACCACCCGTGGTCCCTACTGACTCAAACCCCTAGCCATGCATTCCATCCTTGCCACGGGTGACCTCACAAGTCGTGAGGTCTGACCACGACTCATGGTCACCCCCGTGGCCTCCCAGTACGCTTCCAAGCCCATCCTGACCACAAGTCACTTCACGACTAATGGTCCCACCTAACGAGCCACCTCACGAACCGTCCTGTGACCTAGTGCAAATTTCCAGTTTTTCTTCAGAGATAGCATTATTCAGCCGTTGGTGAGTCCTCATATTTTGCGGGCCTCTTTATCAGCTCGCATCTGTATTTTCAGTTTTAGTTTTGTAGTGAGTTAGTTGGGGTCTTGTCCCATCAACTCGTTAGGTTATAGAGGCCTATCAGGCATAGAAATACTATGTATTTAGCTTCAGATCAGTATTATATTTTCTATTATTCAGATGTTATTACATTTCCAGACTTCCGCTATTTCAAATGTTAGACCTCCCACATTTAATTATGTTGAGTTTAGTTAACATGTTCATGCCATTGGTCGACTTGGAGCCTTTCGGGGTTCTTATCTCGTGTCTCAATTTGGGCCTTTGTTCGGGTCGTGAAAAACTTGGTATCAGAGCATTAGGTTTCTAAGTGTCACAGGGTGTCTGAAAGCCTCGTTAAGTAGAGTCTTTTTTATGGGTGTGAAGCGCCCCACACTTATGACGAAGAGGCTACGAAACGTTTTAGGAAATTTCCCTTCTTTCATGATTTATGTCGTGCGATGAAATGTCTCTCTATCCTTCTAACTCATGCTATACGCATTTGCAGAATCATGACTCCTTGCTGAGTCAATGGAAGAAGAAACGGGAACGGAAATGGCCAAAAGAATGGCAATAGAGATGGGCACCAGCAGGCCCCACCAGCCCCTGAGAATCATGTGCCCAAGCAGGTTTCCTATGCAGAGTTTAGGGCTCCATCCATATGTTAGCATAGGCATTGACCGCCCAGGTCAACTAGCAGATGGCTGCACATGTTCCCTAGAATGGGAATACGGCAGCGGCAAGAGTCAGGGACTTTCTTAGGATGAGCCCTCTGGAGTTTCTCAGATCGAAGGTGGATGAGGATCCACATGAGTTTATTGATGAGATTCAGGAGATTACCCAAATCATGGGGGTGACGGGGGAGGATTGCATATACCTAGCCTCTTATTAGTTGAAAGGGTGTATTTGGTTCAAACAGTGGAAGGATGGAAGAGTAGTTGGAGTGGATCCCATTGGTTGGGATAAGTTTCATACCGCATTCTTGGTTCAATTCTTTCCTCGAGAGATGAGGGAGATCAAAGTAGTTGAATTAGTTAACTTGAGGTAGAACAACATGACAGTCCAAGAGTATGCTTTAGAGTTCACTCGTTTTTCCAAATATGCACCAGAGATGGTGGCTGATCAGAGATCTCCGGTGAGCAAATTTGTACATGGCATAGCAGACTATTTGGTCAAAGATTGTAGGACCGTTATGCTCCATCGGGATATTGACTTCTTTCGGTTGGTTCTGTATGCCCAGCAGATAGAGGCGGTACAGAAGAGTGAGCGGGAGAGAGAGACCAAGAGGGCCAGGACAGAAAGTCTTGGGTTCTCCCAGCAGAAGCCTGGTGGTGGGCATCATCAGCAGTCCCACAGGAGATCATCAGCCCAAGCGCCGTCAGTAGCAAGTATGCCATCCAGATCTAGGCGCAATCAGAGGGGATGAGCGTCAGGCTCTTGAGATCAGGGGAATAGATCCGTAGAGCCCAGTATTCCAGCTTGTGATAGGTGTGCCAGGAGGCACACTAGTTAGTGCTTAGTAGGTAAAGGTGCTTATTTTGGGTGTGGGAAGAGCCCGGACATATGCTTAGAGATTGTCCAGCAGCTAGACAGGTCCATGATAGAGGTCGAGACCCAGCCACCAATTCAGCAGCCCCACTAGCACGCTTGGCTCAACAGGGTGCCTCCATAAGTGCAGATAGTGGTCAGCATCGAACAGATTCTATGCCCTCGCATCTTGTCGGAAGCAGGACTCATCTCCAGATGTAGTCACTGGTATGTTACAAGTATTCCACCTTGATGTATATGCTTTGTTAGACCCAGGGGATACTTTATCTTTTGTGACTCCCTATGTTGCTAGTAGCTCTGGAGTCGGTCCCAAAATCCTATCAGAACCCTTCTTAGTCTCTACTCCAGTCAGTGATTCAGTTATAGCTTGACGGGTATATAGAAATTTCCCTATCACAGTCCTTCAGAAAGTCACCCTCAGCAAATTTAGTAGAGCTAATCATGATAGATTTTGATGTCATCTTTGGCATGGATTGTCTACATGTATGTTATGCCTCATTAAATTGTAGAACTCAAGCAGTATAGTTTCGGTTCTCAGGTGAGCCAGTCCTAGAGTGGAAGGGTAGTTCAGTTGTGCCTATAGGTCACTTCATTTCCTACCTTAAAGCTAGAGATTGCGTGTACCATCTATATATGGTTAAGGATGCTACATCTGAAACCCCGACTATCCAGTCAGTTCCCATAGTGTGCGAATATCTAGAAGTGCTTCCAGATGGTTATCAAATATTCCTCCCAAGTGGGAGATCGATTTTGGTATCGACCTTCCTTCCGATATGTAGCCTATATTTATTCCTCCTTACAGAATTGGTCTAGCTGAGCTAAAAGAGTTGAAGGACTAGTTGAAGGATATTTTAGACAAGGGTTTCATCAAACCTAGAAAATCCCCGTGGGGTGCACCAATTCTCTTTGTCCATAAGAAGGATGGATCCCTCCAAATGTGCATTGATTATCGGCAATTGAACAAGCTCACAGTCAAAAACAGGTATCCCCTCCCTAGAATTGATGATTAGGGTGCCAAGTGTTTTTCAAAGATAGACCTCAGATCTAGATATCATCAGCTCAGGGTTAGAGAGAGTGACATCCTGAAGACAACCTTCAGGACTCGGTATGGTTCTATGAGTTTGTAGTTATGTCTTTTGGACTAACAAATTCTCCTACAACTTTTATGGATTTGATGAACAGGGTGTTCAAGCCATATTTGGACATGTTCGTGATCGTGTTCATAGATGAAATTCTCATTTAGTCGCGGAGCGAGGAGGATCATGTTGTTCATTTGAGGGTAGTTCTACAGACTCTTAAGGATTACCAAATGTATGCTAAATTCAGCAAGTGTGAGTTTTGGTTAAATTCAGTAGTATTTTTGGGTCATGTGGTGTGAAGTGACGGTGTACAGGTGAACTCTAGAATGATAGAAGCTATGAAGAATTGGCCTAGACCGGTGAGTCCCTCGGATATCAGGAGTTTCTTGGGCTTAGCTGGTTACTACAAGAGGTTTGTGGAAGGATTTTCATCCTTTTTGGCACCATTTACTAAGTTATCCCAGAAGAAAGTGAAGTTTCAATGGTCGGAGGCCTATGAGAAGAGCTTCCAAGAGTTGAAGACTCGACTCACCTCAACACCAGTTTTGACTCTACTTGAGGGTACCGATGGGTTTGTGGTATATTAAGATGTCTCAAGGATCGGCCTATCCTTTCAAGAAGCTGAAAGTCTATGAGAAGAACTATCCAACTCATGACCTCGAGTTGGCAGCAATAGTATTTACCTTGAAGATTTGGAGACACTATTTGTATAGGGTCCATGTAGATGTGCTTATGGACCATAAAAAACTACAGTACATGTTCACCCAGAAGGATCTAAATCAACGTCAAAGGAGGAGGTTGGAGCTTATTAAAGATTATGATGTGAGTGTCCATTACCATCCGGGTAAGGCTAATATGGTGGTAGACGCTCTTAGTAGGCTTTCCATCGAGAGTGTGTCTTATGTGGATGAGGAGAGGAAAGTATTAGTGAAGGATGTGCATCGGCTTGAACGACTAGGAGTTCATCTTGTTGACTTGATAGATGGTGGTGTCATTGTTCAAAATAGATCAGACTCTTCCTTGGTGACTGGAGTCAAGGCTAGACAAGACGAGGATCCTGTTTTGGTAAAGATGAAGGAAGTTATTTAGAAGAAGAAGGTGGAGATTTTCTCCCAGGGGAGATGGTGTACTACGATATCAGGGTCATTTATGTGTACCAGGTGTTGATGATTTGAGAGAGCGGATGTTGCACGAGGCTCATGATTCCAGATATTCCATACATCCAGGTGTCACCAAGATGTACCGTGACCTATAGGAAGTCTATTGGTGGAATGGCATGAAGAAGTACATAGCAGAGTTTGTGGCTAAGTGTCTAAATTGTCAACAGGTGAAAGTTGAGCATCAAAGACCTGGAGGTGTGCTTCAAGACATTAGTATCCCTACTTGTAAGTGGGAGGAAATCAATATGGACTTCATTATAGGGTTTCCTCATACTCGTCGACAGTATGACTCTATTTGGATTGTGGTAGACAGGTTGACTAAAGCAACTCATTTTCTATAAGTCAAAACTACTGATTCAGTGGAGGATTATGCCAAATTTTACATTTAGGAGTTAGTTTGATTGCATGGAGTGCCCTTGTACATCATATAAATTAGAGGTACTCAGTTTACCTCCCAGTTTTGGAGATCATTTCAGAAGGGACTTGGTACTCAGGTTAAGCTTAGTACAACATTTCACCTACAAACAGATGGTCATCATGAATGGACCATCCAGATTCTTGAATACATGATGAGAGCGTGTGTGATTGATTTCAAGGGTAGCTGGGATGATCATTTACCTCTCATCGAATTTGCATATAACAACAATTACCATTCCAGCATTCAGATGGCTCCGTTTGAGGCTCTTCTTGGGTGGTGGTGTAGATCGCCTATTGGTTGGTTTGAAGTCGGTGAAGCTACATTGATAGGACCGGATTCGGTTCATGAGGATATGGAGAAGGTTCAACTTATAAGGGAGAGGTTTAGAACAACTCAGATTCATCAAAAGTCTTATGCAATGTGAGGAGGAGTGAACTGGAGTTCGAAGTTGATGATTGGTTTTTTTTTAAGGTGTCTCACATGAAGGGAGTGATGATGTTCGGAAAGAAGGGGAAGCTTAGTCCCTATTGTGTTGGCCCGTATCGGATTGTGCAAAGTGTTGGCAAAGTGGCCGAGGAGTTGGAATTTCCCTAAGAATTGCCTTTAGTACATCTAGTTCTCCATGTGTCATTTTTAAAGAAGTGCATGGGTTACCCAGCCTTGGTTGTCTCGGTGGAGAGCGTAGGTGTGAAGGATAGCCTTAGCTACAAAGAGGTTTCAGTTGAAATACTTGATCGTCATGCTCGAAAGCTAAGAAACAAGGAAGTAGATTCAATAAAGGTTGAGGAATAAACATGTTGAGGGAGCTACGTGGGAAGCCGAAGCAAATATGATGGCTAAATACCCGCATCTATTCCCTTCCGGTTCTGTTCCAGCTTGAGGTATCAGTTTTCTCCTTAGTACTCTATTCAGATTCATGTTTAGTTCATGTGTTCCAGTTTCTTTTATGTCAATGCATTTATGTATGATTCATGAATTCAGTTCAGTCATGTATTTCAGTCCGGAGTCAGTCACTCTGTTAGTTTTCAGCTTTAGATGTTCAGTATTTGAGATGTTAGTTCTTTTCCCCAACTTTTTAGTATGTTCATTCATATTCGAGGATGAATGTTCGCAAGAGGGAAATATTGTAATACCCCGAAAAGTCCTAAGAGCATACATGAGGATTCAAACGGAGAACATAGGAAATTTACACCAGGTCACAGGATGAGTCATCCTGTGACCCGTCCGGAGACTTCACGAGTCGTTAAGTGACTCGTGAAGTGGAGGGGGAGTTGGCTAATATTAGTGGTCTGGGGCTTGACACGGAGAAAAGCCACGAGTCGTTAGGTTGGTCGTGGTCAAAAGCTGACTTGGATGTTGAGATTTTAGCAGTGTTTCCAACGACAGGGTCACCACGAGTCATGGTGTCCCTTGTGGTGACTAGCGGAGTAATGTTTTCTAGTGCTGGCGGGGAGCAGGAACGAGCGGTCGTCCTTTGATATGACTCATCCGGTCCCTCGCTGGGACTAGCAGTGTGATTTTTACTGTGAAATTATTAAGGGCTTTTCCATAATTCCTAAGCTCCTAAGTCCTAAACTACATCGTTTTAAGCTCAGTTAGGATTGTTTTAAGAGGGTTTAACTCATTCTAAAACATTCCCTCTCCATGCGTACAAGGGCAGTGAATTTCTAAGGTGATCAAGTCTAGAATTCATCAAATTCTCCTCCAATTCCTTTGGGCATTCAAGAAGGGGTGTGAAATCAGAAGTATACAGGTATGTGGGGTTATGAATGGGAGTATTCCTTCACTTCCATGCCCAAATTCTCTTCTAATTCTTGTAATTCTAAGTTGATGAATCTATGGGGTCTTAACTCAATTCGTGAAATTTTTTAAGTATCTATCATGGGTAAATTCTCTTCATATTTTTAATATTGTTTCAAGATTCATGGGCATGTTTTATAATGTTTTCAATTACAAATTATGATTTCAAAGTCTTACAATTATAATGCCCAATTATGAAAGTTCATGAAAGGTTGAGATTATGATCTATGTTTTCAAGTATGATGAGAAGTATATGATGAAAGTATGATTTTGAATTACCCATGTTTATCTCCGTGATTTTGACTATGTCAAATCATGTACAAGTTTGGGAAAACCCATATTATCAAGTATGTTTCAACATTTACTTCGATTTCATGTTAATAGCTTACCACATGATTTTGGAGTCTAGACTCCCACTTTTCAACTTGTGGTATGGTTTGAGGCAAGGCTCCTCATGATATGTTTTCAGACTATGCATGTATGATTATGATTCAGCTTCATCAAAAGACGATGGTTCAGCTTCGTTTAAAAATGATGGATAGCATATGCATGTTTTTGGGAGTAGTAGCACTGAGTAGGCTAAGGGTTTAGTCAACCCTGTTTCTCAAACCTACTTGCTAACATAAGTTTGTTCATATTAATTGGGACCTTCCTTCTGAGCTTTCCCTGCCCCCGAGGGGCCTTCAGCTTAATATCGATATCATGGTAGTGCCCTTAGTCCTGGCAAGGCTTGGATGGCTCTGTCCACTTGACTGTAATAGTCGGGACCATGTAAGCTCTATCGTGATAATGTCGGTTATATGACGATCCTCCCATTGTTCCTCATGATTTTCAATAATGCATGTTCATCAGTTATGATTTTATGTTTTCAGCAGGTTTGACCTAATGTTTAGTTTAATTTATGATTATTAGTTTTCCGCTCGGGGTCATTCAATTCAGATGTGATACTCAGTCATGTTTAGATCATGTTTTCATATAATAGCATGCAAGCCTTACTCTTAGAATCTTATCTTGAATATGTTTTATGATATGCATGATTTTAGACTTTTACTTACTTTGTGGTTTTACTTACCTTGCTTGTTTAGTACATTCCAAGTACTGACCACATACTCTATGATGTATCATTTCATGATATAGGCTCGGATGTTTAGGTTCAGTCCTGTGTTAGTTAGATCTTCAGAGTTAGCATTATCCACCCATTGGCGAGTCCTCATCTTTTGAGAGCCTCTTTATCATCTCATATCAGTATTTTCAGTTTCGGTTCTATAGTGAGTTAGTTGGGATCTTGTCCCATCAAATCGTCAGGTTATAGATGCTCATCAAGCATGCGCATAGTATGTATTCAGCTTCAGATCAGCATTATGTCTTCCGTTGTTTAAGATGTTATTACATTTTAATATTTCCTCTATTTCAAATATTATACCTCCCTCATTTAATTATGTTGAACTTAGTTAACATGTTCATGCCATGAGTCGGCTTGAATCCTCTCGAGGTTCTTTGTCCCATGTCTTGATTCGGGCCTATGTTCAAGTCGTGACATTTCCACAGCCCGTCAACTGTAACTACGGCCCATGGAAGTCGATGTATTCCGTGGAATACCTCTATTGACTGGGTCCGTTGCAGGTAAGATAGGCTAAACCACGATTCATAAAAGTTTCAATAGATCGTCAACTCAGCCATGGTTTGCAATCCCCAGTTTAGTGCATCTGCTGAACCTTTTCATCGACCAACAAGACGGTTCATCCTTTGAGTTCACGAGTGGTTGACAGAGTCGTCATCTTGAGCCTTCATCTGGCAAAATTTTTGAACTTTTTCCACAACCATCAGGATAGTCCATCGACCAGTTTCACAATCCATCCTCTTGGTCATCTTTTCCATATCCACTTTGACAGTCTTTCTGAACATTTTGCATGACTCTTAGGACAGGCTGTGGACCAGTTCCTCGGTCCGTCAAATGTCATCACGACTCATATTTCAAATGTTAAGCTCAAAGTTCCAACTTTTATTCTGAGATCTATATTAACTGCATATAGGATAAAAATACCATTATATTTACCAAAACATGACTAAGAACCCCAACATTTTAAGTTTGAAGCATCGTTTTGTGCCACAATTCCTTGCACATCAAGTTACATACAATACTGCCTCTAAATTCTATATCAAGTCATGACTACCAATATTGGCATACTATCTCCCAACTCTTCAAGACTCATTGAAACCAGGAGAAATGTCATTGATGTGTCGTGATTTTATGGCACTTTCGACGCTTAAAACCAAGAAGCTATGCACATTCTGGGTATATTTATGTAGGTATGATGAGTTTGTGTTGAATATTGCAGGAAAATAGGTTCGAAAGTGAAATGGGCGAAGTAAGGCTTAAACCAACTGAAATTGAGGCTGCTAGTTATGTCACGAGTTGTCGTCACTTGCACGACTTGTTGCCAAGGCCGTGGGATAGGTTCAATTTTTGAAGTTGAAAGAATAGTGTACTTCACAAATTGAAGGCACGACTCATTACATTTGGTAACGAGTCGTGAAGCCAGTTGTGAAGAATGGAAGAAGGATTCATAAAGAAACAAATAGTGAGGACAACGGATGACATCTCGAGTCGTTAGCTGACTGAACGACTAGTTAGGAGATCACTGGAAGGAATCGTAGGGTGCACTGGATAATTGAAGAAGCTAGACCACGAGAGGCCTAACGACTCGTGCCCAGACACAACGAGTCATTAGGTGACCCATTTCCATGACTGGGTCTAATGCTGAGGACGATTGTGCTTGACTGATCATGATTCATTTGAGGTCCTAATGAGTCGTTACTTAGCCCGTGACCACTGACGACTTGAGTTCCGGTTTTAATTAGGAAAAGGTTTTTTTGGAACAATAAATACCTTATTTAGGTTTATTTTCGAGGAACATTTTATGAATATAGTTTTCACGTATATTTTGGTGTTGTACTATTACTCTTGGTTCAAGAAATTGTTTTTACAATTTTGTTCTTGAGTTTGAGGATCAAAAGCAATATTGAAATTTGTTCATCAGTTTTGGAGTTATATTCAATTCAATTGGTTTTATTTTACGAATTTTTGTAAGTTGCAATTAGGAATTATTCTTTATTTTGTGATTGTGATCATACAAACATGAGTAGCTTAACCTATAACTAGGGTTGTGGAAACCATGATGAATTAACATACATAGTTAAAAATACTTAGTGATTCTTGAACGGAGTTTATGCATGTATTGTTTCTCTCTTCGTTTTAATTGATTCTTAACGGTTGCAAACGTTAGATATTGTCTTACTCTTATTCACCGGACCAAGGGGATAATGAATGAGAAAAAGAGTTTAACGATGGAGATTTGAGGCTATTAACCCTCATTTAATAGCTAGACCTTGTCCGGGAATAGCTAATCCGATATTAAGGGTAAGGGTTAGTTAAGCATACACACGTATACGGACCAAGTTGCATGGTGATAATCATCTAGATAGGGGACCAACCATTTAGGTGAATTTAACTTATCAATATTGCATGCTAAATGCCGGAATAGATCACTAGCATAAAATCTTGTGGTTATGAAGTCATGGGAAACACAACCCTAGCCACCTTGTTAATTGAATACAACCAAAATTAATGTAATCATCTTTTAGTTTCTACTTTTGTTCATTATTTTATTTTTCAAAACTTCCCCCATTGGAAATAAGTAAGCCGAGAGTAATAGTTATTCACATTAACTTAAGTTCTTTTCATATTTCTTGTGGGATCAAACTCAACCTCTCAGTTGGGTTCTATATTTGACATCGACTGCTTTATATCTCAATTTTAAGGAGTAATTTGGGAGACATCAGTCATCAACTAAAAAAATGTTTAAGATTATAGATATTACCAATGTACTATTGTTAAATCAGAGACTAAATTAAGTAATGCAAACAATTAGAAGTTTGCACAATAATCAATTGTGCTTAACTTATTGCAAGAAAAAGTCAAGATTCATGGTTTTATTTATTAGTCCTTTATAGTAATATGTACTGTCGCGCTTCATTTTTCTCACGAAAAGTGGAACTCAACATATGACAACTCTTGTAGGATTAGATTAAAGGAAGAGTCACCACCTAACGAATTAAGGTGTGTTAAGGCATCATTCTATACTAACTACGCAAATAGTTCTAATTAACTAGCATAGGTCACCGGAGTTGGGTAAGGGTTTAAATTACCTTAAATAAAGGTGTTAGGCACCTTTCGAGGTCCACAAATGTGGTTCCCCGCCGAATTCATTAATTATGTGGAACAAGTAAATGGGCAAAAAAGGCCAATTATTTTTTAAGAACAAAATAAGTAAGTGATTAAAATAAAATCATTTTTCGAGATGAATAATTAATCTAAGCGTAAATTAAGTTAATTAATTAGTTAATGCAAAACTAAAATAATAGACACACAAACTCATTTATTATATAACTGAAGAAATAATATTAGATATTTAAAACTTAAGAAAATAAGTTATGCATAAACTAAATTATTTTAAAGAGACACTAGGTGACAAAATATAATTTACATAAGGACTAAACATAAGTCCAATCTTATTTCAAAATAAATAAATAAGCTAAGAGTAAGTTAAGTTATTTTAACAT